>SJYC01086626.1:0-37225 GCA_006408675.1 Madoqua kirkii | reverse complement strand
CATTAAACAGACCTTGACAACCATTTGCTTGGTCTCGCTCCTCTTTCTCGCCCATTCTTTTTCAGGCTTGGTCCCCCTCGGCCCCCTGAATAACTGAGTCCCGCGGGTCGGGACAACTATCTGTGATTAAAGAATCACCATGGATAAAGGAGGCTGATGGGCTACAGTCCATGGGGTTGCAAAGAGTCAGACATGACTATTGACTAAGCATATACCTGTCTCTTATACACATCTCTTTAATGTTTTCTACATAAAAGATCATGTGGTCTGTGAAGATATAATTTTGCTCTATTTTTTTTCAACTTGGATAGTTTTTATTTCTTCTTCTTATCTATTTGTTCTGGTTAGAACTTTCAGTATTACATTGAGTAGAAATGGTAAAAGTGGAAATCCTCTTGTTCCAAATTTAAGAAACAAAGTTTTCAGTCTTTCATCAAGAAAAATATTGGATATGGGCTTTTCATGTATGACCACCTTTACGCTGAGGTTTTCACTTCTATAGCTACCGTGAAAACTTATTGAATTTTTTCAAATGCTTTTACTGTATCAACCATGTATGTATTTTTCTTCATTTTGCTTATAAGGTATTTTAATTTAATTAATTTTTATTTGTTAAATTATTCTTATTTTAGAAAAATAAATCACACTTGATCATAATGTGTAATCATCTCAATATGTTGCTGAATTCTATTTATTAGCATTGTGTTGAGGAAATTTGCATAAATATTCATCAGAAATAATGGTTTTATAGTTCTACTTTCTTATAGTTCATCAGGCACTCTATCTATCAGATCTAGGCCCTTAAATGTTTTTCTCACGTTCACTGTATAATCATCAGGGATTTTATTTAGGTCATACCTGAATGATCTAGTGGTTTTCCCTACTTTCTTCAATTTAAGTCTGAATTTGGCAATAAGGAGCTCAAGATCTGAGCCACAGTCAGCTCCGAGTCTTGTTTTTTTCTGACTGTATAGAGCTTCTCCATCTTTGGCTACAAAGAAAATAATCAATCTGATTTTGATGTTGACCATTTAGTGATGTCCATATGTAGAGTCTTCTCTTGTGTTGTTAGAAGAGATTGTTATGACCAGTGTGTTCTCTTGGCAAAACTCTATTAGCCTTTTCCCTGCTTCATTCTGCTTCCCTGGTGGCTTGGAGGTTAAAGAAGGTTTCAGGACGAGGGACACACATACACTCATGGCAGATTCATGTCAATGTGTGGCAAAAACCACTCCAATATTGTAAAGTAATTAGCCTCCAATTAAAATAAATAAATTCATTTACCAAAAAAATAAATAAATAAAGTGAGAGGGCTAAACCATGCCGTAAGAAGATTAACTGAGGACACAGGGAAGGCTAACTGAAAGAGAAGGCTCAGTGGGAGATGCCTCCAAGATACAGGTATCTTGGAGCAACACCTTCCAATTTTGAAGTACGAATCATATAGTTGTTGGAGGAGAGGTACACTGTAGGCTCTAGGGGAATCTCAAAGCTGTGCATATGGGTGGGATAGGACTTGGTTAGGAGTGCAGATTCTATAGCCTATCAGTCTGATTGGTTCTGCCAAGAAGTAGCGTGGTGACATAGAACAAGTTCCTAACCCCATGGGGCTTCATTTTCTTTATCACTTAAATGGAAATAAAAATAGTATTTAGCTCATTGGATTGTTACAAGGATTAAATGAGATAGTCCATCACAGTTGTAGAATATACGCTCAGTTACTCAGTCATGTCTGACTCTCTGTGTGGCCTCATGGAGTGTAGCCTGCCAGGCTCCTCTGTCCATGAGATTCTCCAGGCAAGATTACTGGAGCGGGTTGCCATTTCCTTCTCCAGGGGATCTTCCCAACCCAGGGATCAAACCCGAGTCTTTTGTATTTCCTGCTTTGGCAGGGGGATTCTTTACCACCAGCACCACCTGGGTGGGTGCTTAATAAATATTGCTCTTATCAGTATTATTTTTATTACTATTGTAAGTTTTTCTAGAACAGATGAAACCAAGAACACAAACAAACTCCTCCTCTTCTTCCTCCTTTTCTTTTAGAACTTGATGCATATTTTATTAACTGCTCCCATGAACCAGGAACTGTGCTTAGTGATATGGATACAGTTATGTGCAAAAAATACTCTAAGCATGACCTTCTGGGGTTAGGACCCTAGAGGACACGGCAAGACCAGAAATACTACCTTGACTGTGATGACAAATTGATCAAGATTAGCAAATACCTACATTTTTACAAAGCAGAGACATCATTTTGCCAACAAAGGTCCATATAGTCAAAGCTATGGTTTTCCCAGTAGTCATGTATGTATGTGAGAGTTGGACTATAAAGAAAGCTGAGTGCTGAAGAATTGATGCTTTTGAACTGTGGTGTTGGAGATGACTCTTGAGAGTCCCTTGGACTGCAAGGAGATCCAACCAGTCCATTCTGAAGGAAAGCAGTCCTGAATATTCATTGGAAGGACTGATGCTGAAGATGAAGCTCCAATACTTTGATCACCTGATGTGAAGAACTGACTCATTGGAAAAGACCCTGATGCTGGGAAAGATTGAAGGCAGGAGAAGAAGGGGATGAATAGAGGATGAAATGGTTGGATGGTATCAGCAACTTGATGGACATGAGTTTGAGCAAGCTCTGGGAGTTGGTATGGACAGGGAAGCCTGGTGTGCTGCAGTCTGTGGGGTCACTGAGTCGGACACAACTGAGCAACTGAACGGAACATTATTTGTAAAACACAGATGCTATTTTTCAAATGAGTGAAAGCATGAATGGCAATTACTGATAATGATTAGATACCATACCAGAAAATTAACTATGGGAACTAGGTTAGCTGGGAAGAGAGAGAATAAGTCTGCAAAAAAGAATGCCTGTTAGCCCCAATTTGCATATGTAGAACTAGAAAGCAGTTATGATTGAAGAAAGACTAAACAGATCAAAAGTAGGCCATCTGGAGGTTCTACCGTGATGGGAAGGCCATGAAATTTAACTCAGATAGTTCAAATGGAATGATTTCGATGAAGGGACTCTAGGGGTCAAAGCTGAGAGGAAGTGAGGAAGAAATACCCTGGCCTGTTCTCTTCTGCCCTTCTGATCTCCTGATTGGTATCTCCCATTGGCTAAAGCTAACAGGAAGCCGCCAGCAGGGGGTCTTCTGGAGCACAGACCAGAGCAAGAGGAGTGGAGAGGTGATCTGGGGGAGTGTGGGGAAGTGGAGGAAACCAGCACACCCGCCAGGATCAAACAGACTCTGGCCTAGAAGATACAGATTAAATAAACAGATTTTTTTAAGAAAAGACAATACAGTTAACAAATAAGGTCACTTTTTAACATGAGTTAATTTGAATGAGGTGTGTGTGTGTGTGTGTGTGTGTGTGTGTGTGTGTGTGTGTATCCTTCAAGCAAATAATCCCTGGTTGGTAAATACAACAAAGCCATGAAATAAAACTGTATGCTTGTGTCTCTACCCCCAAACCACTAAAACTGCTTTCTACTTTACCCAGATTTCAGATCGAGCCTCTGTAATTTACAATAAGGATACACTTCCATGCTTGAAAGAATGTGTTTAGTACCCAGGGGTGAGCATCTGTGAATTAAATTAGCAGGTGAAGCGTGTGTGTGTGTATGTGTGTGTGTGTATGTATATGTGTTTCTGCCTTCATCAGTACTTTATCCTAACTTTCCTTTAATGTCTTACATAAATAAAAACCAGTATCGACTTTTCAATTTGATGACGTCACTGGAAATTATTCTCCAAGGTCAGCCTGGTAAAGCTGCTCAGCCGGATGATGCAGGTCAGTCTTTCCCTCTACACAGCTTTGTGGGCAGCAGTACCTGCTTCAGTTGCTGGAGCACTGTTGCTTAGTTAGTTGACAAAAGCAACTAATTGCTGGCCTGCTACTCAACTTCAGGGATCCCTAAAAGCTGGGACCCCTGTGCCTTGCTGATATTTGAGAGGTGTTAGGATGAGGCGGCTCTCCATATTCTACCTTAGATATGCCCACAAGATAATTAGGCACCTTTGTGTAATTCACTCTCAAGGTAATAAGACAAAACTCCAACTTTAGCAGCATTTCCTACCACCCTCTTGCTCCAGATCTCTTAGTAGCCTGTCCACAGGACAGTGGAATGTGCTAATAGGTTCCAGCAAGTGGATTCAAATGTGGAGACACGGAAAACAGCTTTTGCTCTTTTTGGAGACTGTCAGCATTCCCCACAAATACTTGCTCTGAACCATTTTCTTGGGAGCTATTTGTACTGGTAGAATGTTTTATTTGGTTAAAGAGAAACCATAAGATAGCATCGAGAACAAATAACATACAGTGAATGCGCATCCAACAATGTTCAGGGGCTGAGGAATTGCAGATGGAAATGGGGGTTCAGCTGAGGGCCAGCAGTTACTTGATATAGGGAAAAAATGTTTGTTGTTCTTAAGCTCTTCAAGACCAAAGAAGCATTTGACCCAGAACCCGTAAGTGAGTAAACCATTCCTTATGCTATTTTCTTTGGAAGGAAGTGTTTGGAACAGGGAAAGACTAGGCTTCTGAGAGGTCCATGGTTGGAGGATGGATTACTCATTAACCCTTTAGAAGTCCTTGAGAGTTGTGTTTTAAGTCATGTAACAGTATCTGTATAAACCATTCCCTCCACAATGGTGTCCTCCATCCTATTTTACCTATCCCTAAAAGCTGGAAGAAGAAAGTGGGTTGGTACTCTGAACTTGTCAGTCCCCTTGTCAGAGGTGGGCTTCCCTTGTGGCTCAGATGGTAAAGAATCTGCCTGCTGTGCAGGAGACTCAGGTTCAATCCCTGGGTTGGGAAGATCCCCTGGAGAAGGAAATGGCAACCCATCCCAGTAAACTTGCCTGGAAAAATCCATGGACAGAGGAGCCTGGCAGGCTACAGTCCATGGGTTGCAAAGAGTTGGATATGCCTGAGTGACTAACAAATTTCATCAGATTTTTTTTTTTCTGGTTAGGGGTGGGTGGGGGTCAGCTTTTCCCTAAGGAGTGAGGAAGTTCATGCAGTTGGCAAGTAGGTAACTTGATTTTGCTGACAGTTGTTAGAGAACAGAGTAGGGAGTGTGTTTATTCACTTGGTGGATGACATGCTAATGAGAAGGTGTCAGATCTCAAAAAATACCATGTATATTCAGAGTGGCCTTGCTGGACTGGAAAAGTGACCTAAAACCAAAGTCAAGAAAGAACAGGTCCAGGCAGCAGGCTGGGGAGGAGATGTACAATGCAGAAATCTGAGGCCAGGCAGAGAGGATGAGTCAGCACCATCTTCACGCTGGGCTGTCCTTTGTGCTCAGATGATGTTTTTAGACACAGCCACTAGGACACAGATTTGACTTTCCTGCAGGGAAAGAGGACTCACAGCGAAAAATCCAAAATCCCAGCCAGGATTTTTTGGTGACCAACGACCAGCCTACTCCAGGTAGTAGGTTTGGGTTGGAGTGAGGTCAGTGGTCAAAGGTGCAAAAAAAAAAAAAAAAAAAAAAGACAGTTGGTCCCATGCGTGAGGTCCTGGGAGCAGTGGAGTGAATAGGGACTTTGACTCCTCCAGGACTGGAGTTGAATTTCACTCTGCTTTGGTCTAGACCTGTGATCTTAACTCTTCTTATGCTCAGTTGCTCAGTCAGGTCTGACTCTTTGTCACCCCACAGACTGTAGCCTGCCAGGTTCCTCTGTCCATGGGATTGTCCAGACAAGAATACTGGAATGGGTTACATGCCCCTCTCCAGGGGATCGTCCTGACCCAGGGATCGAACCCGTGTCTCTTATGTCTCCTGCATTGGCAGGAGGGTTCTTTACCATCAGCGCCACCTGGAAGCCCCAGGCTTAACTATGCTCCCATTTTAATGCTCCTCCCAGCTCCAAGACTTCCAGTCTTTGTGAAGCTTAAAGGAAGTGTTAAGAAGACTCAGAAGGCAGGGGTCATCATACACAAGGTACTCGATGTAGTGGAAGGGGCTTTGGAGCCATACAGCTGGGCAGGGATTTCAGTCCTGGCACTGACTAGCTGAGTGACTTCTGGCAAGTTACTCAGCTTCTCCGAGCCTTGAGTTCTCCATCTGTAACTTGGGCATAGCGGCACCTGCTTCAAAGTTTTGTTATAAGAGTGAGATAATATTCATAGAGCATGTGCTGGGCACCCAGAAGGTAGTGGGTAAATTCTAGCTCCTTCCTCCATCATGATCATTGTTACTAATTATACAATGTGGACTTAAAAATGTCTAAGGTTTTATTATCTTTTTGGAAACATCTGGTGCAATTAGTTTTACCACCAGATACACGAGAAAATTGGAAAGCAGAGAAGTTAATTGTTGGCCAAAGAGTTACAGTAAGTTCCTGACCCAATAATTTCTTACATTATTAAGAAAACAGTGAGAACATTTTCATGTGCTATGATGAAAATGCAGTTGAGTTCTGGGAAAACATTCTTTCTTTGTCACTATTATCATTTGTTGTTTTCTTATATGATAGGAAGGGAACAATTTGTATCATGAGAAATATAGACTTGGGGATCCAGAATGGGGTCAACAGCGTTTCTTTGTCTCTTCTGGTTTTAACCAGTTTGAGGATTTATTCACCTCAAGGAGGAGGGATGAACTCTGTGGTTCTGCAGAATTCTTACTGATAAGCAGAAGACTAGAAACGTTGGCTTAAATTGTTTCCTTGCTTATTTCTCTTCACTGAACAGCGTGGCATGGTTTAGAATACACAGAAGTTATTTTGAGTGTTCTCCAAGAGCAATTTCTGGTCTCTGGAAAGTCAGTGTAAGCAAAGACTATAAAAGCAAATCTAGTGGAATCCTGACCTTCTGTCACTGATGCTGGGTGGGCTTGTCTTCTGGCCTCAGTTTCTTTATTTGTTAAGTGAGGGAGTGGGACCAGGGGGCCTCTAAGATCCCTTCTAGCTCGAACTTCTCTGATTTCTGTTCTACAGTTTGAAAAAAAGAAGAATGGGCAAGCGAATTTTACCAGGAAATCCGTAAAGGTGGCATTTTTAGTCATACAGAGGAAGAATTCAGGTGTGACTTAGAACTAGCAGTTGTCAGTATAAAGAATTTGCCGCTTGGACCTTTCCACCTTTCTTTAGCATAAACCACACCATCAGATCACTGGGATGAGATCTGAAGGTGTTTTGGTCCAGCCCCCTCTTTTGTCAATCCCCCAGACCACACCAGTGGGCTTCTCTGCTCTCAGACCCCAGCAGGACCCTCCGCCTTGGATCAAACACTAGGCTTAGATTTGAGAACTGTTCCTTTCTTAGTTCCATACTGAAGCAATGCTCACCCCTTCCTTGCCTGCCCACTGTTCAGGCCTCTTTGGCTGCTTGTCTATTTACCAACTGTCTGAACTGAGCAGTCCTATAGAGAGATTCTATAGGACTGAGCTGTTCATGTGCAGGCTTTGGAATCAGACAGTCCTGTCTTTGGCTCCTAACTTGGGCACTTACGCTATGTGCTTAGTAGCAAGTCATTTGACCTCTCTGAGTGTTGAGTTTTTTCATCTGTAAGGCTAGAATGTAAAATCCTCCTTGTAAGGTTATTTGAGTGAATGTTAGTCTCCCTTAGTCATGTCTGACACTTTGTGACCCCATGGAGTGTTGCCAGGCTCCTCTGTCCATGGAATTCTCCAGGAAAGAATACTGGAGTGGGTAACCATTTCCTGCTCCAGGGACTCTTCCTGACCCAGGGATAGAATCCCAGGCTCCTGCACTGCAGGAAGATTAAATGAGATATTATATGCAGAATTAGGCATAATTGCAAGTGACCGAAACTTCAAATCTATCATTTTCCATATAACATAAGAGCTTGAGAAATGTTTGTGAAACAGCTAAATGAAAAAGAACCATTTCTTCAGAACACTCTGATGAAATTCAGATAAAAGGTGATGAAGAGAGGGCCATGAAGATTATGGGATAAGCAGCATTTAACTCATGTCTCAAACTGGTCATAGGGTAGTAGGCAGAGCGTGCAGCAGGTACACCCACAGGGATTTAGGAATGGACTTACCCCTGACCAGCCATAGGGCAAGAATTGGCCCTCAGCCCAATGTTTCCCATTGATGAAGAAGAAGCCTGCAATCATGATGAACACCCACACAGCCAGGTTCAGCACGTTGAGCACATTATTGAAGCCCACAGAATTCTTCACCCCCAGGGCAACGATGATGGTGACGATGATTGCGATCACCAAAGCCAGAAGGTCCGGGTATGACTGTTCTCCTTTCCCTAGAGGGATAAGATGTGAATTAATAATATTGTCCAGGCCCACCCAGTGCATCTGCACTCAGAGAAGGGGGGACAGTGTATCATGGAAGGAGAAGGAACTGTGTGTGTGGTCCACAGGTGTCTGGTTGCAAATGAGAAGGTTTTGGTATGTAGGTGAGATGACCTGATATCCTGGACCAAAACTTGGGATTCATAATATAACTACAGCAGTTCCTCTGGGGCCATGGCATGGAGCATCTGAAGTCAGGGCCACCCAAGGACATTCAAATGTATACACGGATCTAGCACGTTATTTGCACTGTTTTATCTTCACTGTTGTTGCTTTATAGCCCGTAAGTATTCCATTTCATTCCAGCAGTCTCTTTATTAGCAAATTTAAACGTGTGTGTCTTTGACAGTTATGGGAAGAAGGGTGTTCTTTCCATTTGTGTGACTGCGAAGAAGATGGCTGGCGACTCTCCGCCCGGTTGGTCTTGTCTGTTGCCCAGTGGACTCCTGCCCTCTGCAGAGGGAAAGCGGCACTGCTTCAGCAGTCAGACTCCGGGATTTCAGCTCAGCTCTGACCACACCAGCTGTGTGGTCGTGGGCAAATGTTTCCTTTCTCTGAACCTCATCTGTAAAGTGAAAAATTCGGGCTACCTGATTTTGGAGGATGCTTTCAGACCTAAAATCCTATGAAATCAGTATCCTGAGAAGATGTTGTCTTCATGTTTTAAAATTTTCGCGTGGTATCTAGGTGCTCAGCATTTTGGTCAGCTCTTCTGAGACTGGGGCACCAATGACTTACATGCAGCCACTGAATTAGTCCCTGGATGTTTTGGAGCAAGACTTCCAAAGTCTCCTCCACTACAGTTTGGCTTCCCTTGATTGTGAAGGGACAGTCAGATAACTGAATGGAAGGTGGGGCTCAGAACCTGAAGTCTCAAGCTACTTGTTACATGAGCTTCTGGTTATTTAGTGTTCACTCATTTTGTTATACCCATTAATTTTGTTTCTTTTAAATATATTCTCTTATTTAAAAATTAATGCATGCTGATTTAGGATAAATTTTTAAAAATCTTCTAAAGAACCCATCAGAGAAGTTCCTCATAGTTCTTTTTCCAAATTACTCATATTTTTATATAGTTATTAACATGATGCTTATACAGTTTGTGTCCTTTGTCATACAGCATTACATTAAAAACATTCCACACTCTTACAACAGACTTCCTGGTTATCCTTTTAATTGCTAGCTGTGTTATACACTGCCATAGTTTACTTAATCAGTTGCTCCAATGTAGAATACTTAAACAGTTTCTAACTTTTTTGTTATTATAAACAAGGCTGTGATGAACATTTTTTTCATATAAAACTTGTATGGAAATTAGAACAGTTTCCTTAGGACAGATTCATTCATCCATTACTTGGTAAAAAAAAAAAAGACATATTAAGGCCCTTGGTACTTTTTGCCAAATTGCATCCTGAAAGAGGAGCCCCTTTATCTGGCTTAGTGAATTTGCATGTTGGAGTTAGAGGCTATGGCAGTCTCACCCAGGCCGTTGAGAGTCCCCACGGTGTCCACCATCCAGCGGCTGATGGTGTGGTTGGCCAGTGAGTCAAACATGCTGCTCAGAGCGCTGGCGCCGGCCGCGGTGCCAATCAAGTACTCCAGGATCAGGTTCCAGCCAATGAAAAATGCCACAAACTCCCCGACAGTGACGTAGCTGTAGGTGTAGGCTGACCCTGTGGTCTTCGGGACGCGGACTCCAAACTCTGCATAGCAGACACCTGCATGGGACATACACATAAAAGATGGATTTCAGGAGATGAGCTAGCCTTTTGGTTGCTAACCATCTAGGAAGATAATCCTGGACATCTCTGGGGTCTTAGAACAAGTACACAAAGTTTTATGTAAACGAATCAATTCAAAGCCAGTTCTGATGTCTTCCAACTTTACTTCTGTAAAAAGTCTAAACCCGAATGCCAGACCTAATTCTAAGCAATGATTAGAAACTGACCTTCCTTATTAGAAAAACTTCCATTTATTGTATGTATCTCTATTGTTGTCCCTTAAGTGTCAGATAGCCTGAGTGAACTTGGGTCTAATTCATTATGACCATATAACTGATGTCACCAAGGTTAGATTATGTTGCATTCTTCTCTTTTCATTTTTATTTGTTACAAAATGTGCTCCTCATTTAAGGGTGATATCTGGAGCAATCTTTGAAAATCCTGTACTATATGGTATGGGAGGTTAATTAAAAATGCAAATATAAATAAATAACTAGGTACATGCAGAAGATAATCTAATGAACATCTTTAGAGTATCTCCTATGTGCTTGGCAAGACGCCAAATGGTGGGAATAGAAAAAAGACAGATGAGGCAGGGCCTTGCCTTCAGGTGGAGCTATGCCAGTAAATCCCCACACTTTGTAGGCTGTATGAGCTCAGTAATGCAGAGACGTACAGGAAAACAGGGGGCAGAGATGAGACATGTGCATCAGCTGGTTTTGAGATATATGGAGGAATTAACTGGATTCAGAAGGATGACTGTGAAGCAAAGGCATGGTGGGGAGAGACTGTATGAAGTTTTGGGTGGAAGGGGATGTGCACTGGGGGACTGCGAGGCTGGAGAGGGAGGCAGAAGTCACATGTTTTCCAAAGTGGGTCTAATGGGACACTTCTCCCAGAGTCATCTATTACACTTGATCTTAGCCAGAAGGCCAAAAAGCGATCAGAGTCATCTATTGAGTTGTGATTTCAGGAGATGGGGACCAGGAATATGCATTTTAATAAGCTTGCCACTTATATTTGAGAAACACTGGTATTACTGCCTCTGAGAAACACTGGTATATTTTTTGTTTTATAGAATTAGAAATTAGAAAGAGGCTGGGAGTATATCAAACTTCTGGAAGTTGGGAGAATATTCTACATTGCACCAGAAAGTCTAGATTTGGGGCCAGTGGGTGGGATACTGAGTGGGAGGACAGAGCAACAGCTTGGAGGAGACACACCAGGAATGGAGACAGAGGTATTAGAAATTAGAAAGAGGCTGGGAGTATATCAAACTTCTGGAAGTTGGGAGAATATTCTACATTGCACCAGAAAGTCTAGATTTGGGGCCAGTGGGTGGGATACTGAGTGGGAGGACAGAGCAACAGCCTGGAGGAGACACACCAGGAATGGGAGACAGAGGTAGAGGGGAACACAAAGTAAGCATTACTTTCAGACCCAATTTTGTTCAGGGCCAGCCCGGCGGTTCTCATCACAAATCAGGGAAAAATCGTTCTTTCTTTTGTGACTGAAGAGAGCAAGTTTCCTCTCCTTCGGAAGAGAGTGAAATCAATGTACGGATGCAAAAGCAGAGATGTCAGAAGCAGTGGCACAATGCGTGACTACATGTGACGCGCCCTCTCTTCCTTCCCCTCCGGCCTCACTGTCGACGCCTCCGTATGGAAGGAGCCCTGGACAGCTGGGTTGCCCTCTTGTCTCAGCTCTGCCTCGAAGCTGTGCACCGCTCTACGTGTTTCCTTTCTTGTAAAGAAATTACACCGGGATGCTCTCTTTAGAATCTTCCTACTCTTTCAGCAATAGGATTCTATTGTTATATGGAATTCTGTTACAAAGTATATTAAGCATCCTTTCCTTTCACATTAGTTACTATATTGGTCTGTATTATGGAGATGCTCTCAAGGCCAGCAAAGCTGTTCAGTCCCTACCTTGAATGGCCTAAGCTGTTATTATTTTGAGTTTCTGTGTCAGCCCCCTTCCTTCCACTTTTAAAATAGTTTTCCATCTCCTTAGAGGTCACACTGTTAGTCATTTCTTCTTGTTACTGTTGCGGGGCTTACCTGGAGTGGTCTGACCTCCTCCTTTTCTAAATTGCTGCTTCTAACACCTAATGTTTAAATTGTTAGAGTGAGTCTAAAATTAAGAGGAAGTGGTCTCAGAAGGAAAGCCTGAGGAACTCTAGGAGGAAAAGTATAGAGTGTGAGGGCCTGATGATATTTTTTCTTGGTTGCTAGGGGAGCTGGTATAACCTATGAGTTCTCATCTTCTGAAGGGATTTGAGTTTGCACGTTGAGTAGGTGTCTCTTTAAGTGCAGTGTAAGGATTTGGGAGGTAAATGATTTATTCTCTTTAGTGCAGGATGCACAACTTTATCCAGTAATTCTTATACTCTGTGAGCTTCTTTTCTTCATCCTTCTTCACCACCTGATAATGTACAAGGCTTATAAATAGGATTTTTCCAAGTGGCACTTTTGAAATGGGCATCCGTTTGATTGCAGATTTAACTTGGAGAGCCAATATTGTGCAGTTTGAGCAATCAAACATTTTCTCCTTAATATTTGGTCTGCCAAATTAAGTAAGAAAACACTCAAGTCACTGGCCAAGGGTGATTAGCAAAGAGTCAAGTCTTCCTTAGGTCTTGTGAAGGGACCTGCCCGTCCCTTGCTCTCTTGGGTCAGAGGAATGGGCCCTGTGTTGTGTGTGGTATAGGAGCATATGGAATCTTAGTTACTTATTTCCCCCAAACATGCTTGGATCTTGATGACTGGGGTTTGGGGAGAACAGTGGGAAAATCAATTAGCCACTAATCATGTGGGATAGTTTCTGCTCACAGAAATCATTCTTTGGGACACACTCTCATTTTGAACATGTTGTAAAGGATTTTATTTTTGAAAGCTTCTGATTTATTTGCATGCAGGAATCCAAGCTTTCCGTGGGTGCTAGAGGGCTTCACTGGTGGCTCAGTGGTAAAGAACCCACCTGCCAATGCAAGAGATGTGGATTCTTTCCCTGGGTCAGGAAGATCCCCTGGAGGAGGGCATGGAAACCCACTCTAGTATTCTTGCCTGGAGAATCCCATGGACAGAGGAGCCTGGTGGGCTACAGTCCACAGGGTCGCAGAGTCAGACATGACCGAGCGCGCATTGTATATAGAGTGTATCTAGGGAAACTCAGTGATGAGGAGTGAATGATTTCAACTCCAGTATCCTAGAAAAAAAACTGGAAAATGTTGTCAATCATTCTACTCCCGCCTACCCCCCACCAACTATCTCATATGTAACAGATACATTCAAGGATGTCTTTCTAATTTCAATAAGAAATAAAAACCATGGTAAAGGATGCCTTTTTTTTTTTTTAATTTTTTTATCCTAGATTAGGTGGTCACTGAATATTCAAAGGCAAGTTACTTATCTCACGTGGGTAAAACTAGAGGGCCAATTAGAGGAGCTTCATGCTCCCTTCTAGTACTGTCGTTCTTTGGTTTTAGACCTAGAATCAACTCTTAATCATTTGTGTTAATGGAGGAAGCCCTGTAGGAAATACTTCAAGCCAGTAGTCTTGCAAGGTTGTACTGCCTCCTAGGGGGAATTTTGGTATTCTACGAGGCTGTCTGTGGTTCACATGATTATTGTGGGCACTTGTGGCATTAAATGGGCAAAAGCCTGGGCTGTTAGACATTTTGTAGTGTGTGGGACTGTCCCACAGGATGATGCATTGTCCTCTTACTTGATTCCAAAGGTCCCAGTGGACATTCATGTAAGACACAACGTGTTTGCACAAAGCATTTTTTGTTTGCATGGTTTTATATACACTGAATTATTCAGGGATGTAACAATTGGGTAAAGTAAGGGAGAGTTGTAATTTATTTTGTTTGAAATTTACCAGGAGTTGGTTATCATTTGGGAAAGCCACATCAGCAGCAGCTCGACTCGTGGTCTTCGAGCGCCAAATGGCACACGTGAGTTTGCATTTGTAGCAGCTGCATTCACAGTGGTTATGCCCCAGCATCCATATGCTGAAATATTATTTTTATGAAAAGTTACTTTTCTTTCCTTTGTCTTCCATACAGAGGTGACTTTTTTAAAAAGTTAGTGCGTAGGAAGTTAACATTATCTCTAGTTTGCATTGCAGAATAGTAGAAAAAGACTTGCAGAATATTTATCACCTAAAATTGATTTGGTGAACCAAGAAGCAGACTCACTATTCTAAATGAGAGATAAGTTTATAAATAATCTCTGCTCAATTTAGCAAGTCATTTCAAAAATTTATTGCCCCAGAGTTACCCTCCTAATCATATTTGCCTTATGCTGTTATCAAAACTGAAATATTATTTTTATGAAAAGTTACTTTTCTTTCCTTTGTCTTCCATACAGAGGTGACTTTTTTAAAAAGTTAGTGCGTAGGAAGTTAACATTATCTCTAGTTTGCATTGCAGAATAGTAGAAAAAGACTTGCAGAATATTTATCACCTAAAATTGATTTGGTGAACCAAGAAGCAGACTCACTATTCTAAATGAGAGATAAGTTTATAAATAATCTCTGCTCAATTTAGCAAGTCATTTCAAAAATTTATTGCCCCAGAGTTACCCTCCTAATCATATTTGCCTTATGCTGTTATCAAAGTGACTTTGCATTCCTTGGCTATTCATCAAGTGGTTGGAGAGGGAGAGGCATATTGATTCCAAAGGTATAAACGTGTAGCTGGAGAAAATCAATATGGAGTTCAATGTCAGGGTGCAGACGGCTGTCGAGTGTGTGCGGCAGACATGATGGAAGGGTTCCCTGCAGAGCTGTTCAGAGAGGCAAGTCCTTGAGCAATGCAGTGGCTTCATTTCAGTGGGACTCAAGAGAAGAGGAGTGATTTATTCCTCACATCCTGCAACTCTGATACCCTTTTTGGTTATCTGCCTTTTAAGTATGTTGTAAACATTCGTTGTTGTCATTTAGTTACTTAGTTGTATCTGACTCTTTGTGACTGCATGGACCGTAGCCTGCTAGGCTTCTCTGTCTATGGGATTTTCCAGGCGAGAATACTGGAGTGGGTTGCCATTTCCTTCTCCAGGAGAACTTCCTGACCCAGGGATGGAACCTGTGTCTCCTGCATTGCAGGCAGATTCTTTACCACTGCGCCTCCTGGGAAGCCCCTCCTCCTGTTCTTATTTTGTAGTATCCCTAGTGTTCTGATTTATTTCTATATCTAGAACTATTTTTGGTTAAATTGACTAACTACCAGCCTGAAACCCAGGGAAAATTAGGACTTACACGTTGAAAAGAGGCTTGGGACAAGATACCAGAAGCTTTCATCTTTGAAACATTCACTGTCCATCCTTTTGTGTATACCTCAAGTGATATGTGATTTGAGGTTCAGAAAAATTTGGTTCCTTTCAATGTGAATTTCTTTTGAGCTTTGCTATGACATATATAGTTGTAACAGACCAACTTTCAGTTAGATGTTCCCAGAGAGTCTACAAACAATACTGAACTTTCTAAACTTGTGCTGAAGACAGCACTACCCAAGACAATCACTATATGTTCCTCCCCATATGATGTCATCCTGTCACTTAAGCCTGTGCTGGTTCTTTAGTTCCAGGAGGCATAGAGCCAGGAGGCAAAGATTCTCCATCTTAGGAGGGTGTAAAGGAGAGAGATCCAGCTGACAGTAGGTAAAAGTTAGAGAACACTTTCTCCACTCAAGAAGTATGTTTCCCTTTTCCTTCCACCAAAGAGAGCCATCAGACAAATAAGTCCTTTTTAAAAGTGTACTTGCTCCTAGAAAGATTAAATCTAGAGATAATTTACACTTGAATGCCGATTACTCTACTCAGATAAACAGTGGTTTTCTCATTACCGTGTAGTTGATCTTATTGACTGATTCACTAACCTACTTATCAGTGAACTTACTAATTTCCTGCATAACTTCAGACTTCCTAATTTCCTTCCGTTAGTGCCTACTAAATCAGGCACTGGTGATATCATATCAGAGACTTAAACGGCAAGTGAGGCAGCTCTCCTGACCTCGAAGTGTCTATATTCTAGTCGGGAAAGGGTTTAATAAACAGATGATTCCCCACAGCTGGTGTTTAATGCTATAGAGTATACATGAGGTGCTCTGGGAGCCCAGTGGGGAGAGTGTGGTTCTTGGGAAGCATGGTTCTTTGGTGGCTGGGGAAGCGGAGACAAAGTGAGGAGGCTTTTGAACTGACTGCATCTTGAAGGGTGAATTGGGCTTTCCCAGGCAGAAGAAAATGGGAAAGGATGGTCTCAGGCAGATGAAAGGGCACAGCTGGGATGATCTATGGGCAACTCTGGGGACGGAGAGTGATGAGTCTGCAGAAGGGGGCTGGGACTGTGTTGAGGCAAAGAACCTGGTTCTTTGGGGGTATCTAGCAGAAAAGGGCTGTACCATTGTCTACTATAGTTGTAAAGCTTTGTCTTGGTTCTAAAACCCCGTCTGCATACAAAGTCTTATTTGAGAGCCTAATTCATAAGTCAGTGAAAGCCGGGTGGCTCTGTCTGAGGAGGGAGTGGGAGGCCTGCCCAGGACCTTCTCATCCGACGCCTTCCCAGAGCCTCTGAGCGTACTCTGTGGACTCACAGGCTGTAATGAGCACGGCATGGGGAGGGGTATCGGCTTCTCATTGGGGTGGTTTCCTTACTTGACAGACGATGCAGCTGAACCCCAGACATGAAGCTGAACCCCAGACATGAAGCTGAGTATTCAGTTAACGACAGAGCTGGGATCCAGACGGAAGTCCCCAGATACCCAGTTCTAGGCACTTTTCAATTCATTCTTTCATCATCTGAAATATTTGTATGGTACCATCTTGATGCATCTCTGTGAGATTTTAGGAAATTAAAGGTGAATAGGAAGAATATAGTTCCTCTTTTTGTGGGTCTGACAGTCTAGTGGAGAAGACAGACCAGAAAAGCAACAAGTTTAAGAAAACAAGAAAGGAGATATTAGTTGCAGGGGCTGGGGGAATCCATGGGCTGATTTAAAGAGATGCAACATTGAGTTCTGAAGTGAGGTCTTCAGAGAGCCGGAAGGACTACCCACAGGGAAAGAGGGCGTCAGGAGGTATGAGAAGGAGTGGAGAGAAGTGTTCATGGAAACAGTTAACCAGCCCTGCAGTTCCATTCAGGTCTCTGGGATCAGTCCCGGCCTGCGTATTGATTAGAGCGTCTGCCTGGGGTAACTGGCCACAGGTTGCAGATACCCAGCCTGGCTGGTTGTTTTGAACATGTTTTATCTGTCAGCAGTCCTCCTGAGTGCCACTTATTCCCTGTCTTCCAGACTCAGGGAGGAATCAGTTGTTGGGCGACACCAGAGCAACTCACCACTTAGACCCAAACATGTCTTTAAGGACACCCTCACCAAAGATGGCATTTTGCTGAGATGATTGTTATCCATTTCCTTCTCATTTTCTTAGTCTTCTTAAAATGTCTCTGTTCCATTTATAAATTCACAGCAAAGCTATAGATGTTATATATACAGTGAATCCCCTACATATGAACATTCAGGTTGCAAACTTTCAAAGATGTAAACATGCATTCACATGTCCAATCACATAAGTTAGTGCCTGTGTCCAGCGTACATTGTCACATGCGTAAATCCTCTACAAGTGGTTGTGCTTTTGTGTACTTTACTGTACATTACTGTGTGGAGTACAGTATCTTTATTTCAAGCCCAGGATGTCTAGAAGCAGCATAAAAGCAGCGGTGAGTGATTTAGCTGGTACTACTGTACTTTTCAAGGTTCTGTACTGTAAATTAAATATGTTTTCTTTATTTTTTTGTGTTTTTTTAATGTATTATTTGTGTGAAAAGTCTTATAAACTTATTACAGTACAGGAATGTATAGCCAAATGTGTTAGATACCTAGGCTAACTCTGTTGGATTTTCGAATGAATTGGACTTGGAATTGAACTCTTGGAATGGAAGTTACTCGTATGTACGGGACTTCTTGTGTTGCTCTGGTTGCTAGTACTGCTTACATGTGGCTTTAGAGTGAGGTATAAGCAGAAATCACAGGACCCTAGAGAGAAATAATGTGTGAATTCTCTAGGAAACACTTGTTTTCTCAGAAGCACTGAATTCCAGGAGATGGTACTGAAGTATCCCCATCATTTTGTCCCCCTTTAGGAGCATATTGTTGGGATCTAAGAAACATCTATTCAGCCTCCTGTCAGGTGTGGTGAACCCCTACAACTCTAACCCAATGTCCTGTTCCTATGCTCTTTGTCAGCCAAGAAACTGTGGAGTTTCTTTTTCAGAGAGTAATCCATCAGACACTCTCTCCTTCTCAACTCAACTGTCTCTTCTACCTGAGTAACCTTGGTTACTTCATCACTTGTCAGTGAAGCTTGGGCCAGTTTTTACAAATGTGTCTGGAAGAAAAATAATTTGTCTTGGAACTCCTGTTTCTTCGCGTCTGAGAAGAGACTTATAATTTTTCTGCCAAAGTGGGCCTCAGATGGACAATAAGAGCTTGTGTTTAGGGGATGGGCAGCATCTTCAATCAGGAGGGTGTGACACTATTACTTACTGAACCTGACAGGACTCCAATTACAGTTGGGAGGAAACAGAACTGGAAAGTTCCTAGCCCACAGCACCAACATATCAACATACAGACAGGAAGGAAAGAAGCTGACCTCAAGGTCAGAGAAGTGACTCCCAAAATAGGTCAAGGAAGTTTAATTATTTATTGATTAAGTGTGATCAGCCTGTTTACTCTCTTGCCTTGATCTCCCCTTTGAAAATATTTTAAAGGTTATTAGAGGTATGGTTTTCATAATATGATGAATTCTAGTAATATTATTCCATAATATGATGAATTATACAGTCTAGTCATGCTGTTGTTAATATTGTCATTAGTGTACATTAGTTAATTTTTAATACCTTATCAAGGTATGCTACTGCTGCTGCTGCTAAGTCACTTCAGTCGTGTCAGGTTTCCTTACTTGACAGACGATGCAGCTGAACCCCAGACATGCAGCTGAACCCCAGACATGAAGCTGAGTATTCAGTTAACGACAGAGCTGGGATCCAGATGGAAGTCCCCAGATACCCAGTTCTAGGCACTTTTCAATTCATTCTTTCATCATCTGAAATATTTGTATGGTACCATCTTGATGCATCTCTGTGAGATTTTAGGAAATTAAAGGTGAATAGGAAGAATATAGTTCCTCTTTTTGTGGGTCTGACAGTCTAGTGGAGAAGACAGACCAGAAAAGCAACAAGTTTAAGAAAACAAGAAAGGAGATATTAGTTGCAGGGGCTGGGGGAATCCATGGGCTGATTTAAAGAGATGCAACATTGAGTTCTGAAGTGAGGTCTTCAGAGAGCCGGAAGGACTACCCACAGGGAAAGAGGGCGTCAGGAGGTATGAGAAGGAGTGGAGAGAAGTGTTCATGGAAACAGTTAACCAGCCCTGCAGTTCCATTCAGGTCTCTGGGATCAGTCCCGGCCTGCGTATTGATTAGAGCGTCTGCCTGGGGTAACTGGCCACAGGTTGCAGATACCCAGCCTGGCTGGTTGTTTTGAACATGTTTTATCTGTCAGCAGTCCTCCTGAGTGCCACTTATTCCCTGTCTTCCAGACTCAGGGAGGAATCAGTTGTTGGGCGACACCAGAGCAACTCACCACTTAGACCCAAACATGTCTTTAAGGACACCCTCACCAAAGATGGCATTTTGCTGAGATGATTGTTATCCATTTCCTTCTCATTTTCTTAGTCTTCTTAAAATGTCTCTGTTCCATTTATAAATTCACAGCAAAGCTATAGATGTTATATATACAGTGAATCCCCTACATATGAACATTCAGGTTGCAAACTTTCAAAGATGTAAACATGCATTCACATGTCCAATCACATAAGTTAGTGCCTGTGTCCAGCGTACATTGTCACATGCGTAAATCCTCTACAAGTGGTTGTGCTTTTGTGTACTTTACTGTACATTACTGTGTGGAGTACAGTATCTTTATTTCAAGCCCAGGATGTCTAGAAGCAGCATAAAAGCAGCGGTGAGTGATTTAGCTGGTACTACTGTACTTTTCAAGGTTCTGTACTGTAAGATTAAATATGTTTTCTTTATTTTTTTGTGTTTTTTTAATGTATTATTTGTGTGAAAAGTCTTATAAACTTATTACAGTACAGGAATGTATAGCCAAATGTGTTAGATACCTAGGCTAACTCTGTTGGATTTTCGAATGAATTGGACTTGGAATTGAACTCTTGGAATGGAAGTTACTCGTATGTAGGGGATTTCTTGTGTTGCTCTGGTTGCTAGTACTGCTTACATGTGGCTTTAGAGTGAGGTATAAGCAGAAATCACAGGACCCTAGAGAGAAATAATGTGTGAATTCTCTAGGAAACACTTGTTTTCTCAGAAGCACTGAATTCCAGGAGATGGTACTGAAGTATCCCCATCATTTTGTCCCCCTTTAGGAGCATATTGTTGGGATCTAAGAAACATCTATTCAGCCTCCTGTCAGGTGTGGTGAACCCCTACAACTCTAACCCAATGTCCTGTTCCTATGCTCTTTGTCAGCCAAGAAACTGTGGAGTTTCTTTTTCAGAGAGTAATCCATCAGACACTCTCTCCTTCTCAACTCAACTGTCTCTTCTACCTGAGTAACCTTGGTTACTTCATCACTTGTCAGTGAAGCTTGGGCCAGTTTTTACAAATGTGTCTGGAAGAAAAATAATTTGTCTTGGAATTCCTGTTTCTTCGCGTCTGAGAAGAGACTTATAATTTTTCTGCCAAAGTGGGCCTCAGGTGGACAATAAGAGCTTGTGTTTAGGGGATGGGCAGCATCTTCAATCAGGAGGGTGTGACACTATTACTTACTGAACCTGACGGGACTCCAATTACAGTTGGGAGGAAACAGAACTGGAAAGTTCCTAGCCCACAGCACCAACATATCAACATACAGACAGGAAGGAAAGAAGCTGACCTCCAGGTCAGAGAAGAGACTCCCAAAATAGGTCAAGGAAGTTTAATTATTTATTGATTAAGTGTGATCAGACTGTTTACTCTCTTGCCTTGATCTCCCCTTTGAAAATATTTTAAAGGTTATTAGAGGTATGGTTTTCATAATATGATGAATTCTAGTAATATTATTCCATAATGTGATGAATTATACAGTCTAGTCATGCTGTTGTTAATATTGTCATTAGTGTACATTAGTTAATTTTTAATACCTTATCAAGGTATGCTACTGCTGCTGCTGCTAAGTCACTTCAGTCGTGTCCGACTCTGTGAGACCCCATAGATGGCAGCCCATCAGGGTCCCCCGTCCCTGGGATTCTCCAGGCAGGAACACTGGAGTGGGTTGCCATTTCCTTCTCCAATGCATGAAAGTGAAAAGTGAAAGTGAAGTCGCTCAGTTGTGTCTGACTTCACGACCCCATGGACTGCAGCCTACCAGGCTCCTCCATCCATGGGATTTTCCAGGCAAGAGTACTGGAGTGGGGTGCAGTTGCCTTCTCCGATCAAGGTATGAGGATGGTAATAATAATAATGATCATGTGGCTGCCTTCAACTAAAGAATCCACAAGGTTAGTTGTTTCTGAGTCTGTCTTCTGGCCTAGATTGATTGCTCTTCATTGTTAAGGTGGCAGGTGGCCTCAAACTGCCCTTTTTTCTGCTCCTAACAATTTCATGTTGGTGACCTTGGGTAAACATCAAAGGCAGCCTCAGAGGGCAAAAGATGTTACGAAAGGAAAGACCTGCCTGGGGGCATCTGCCTCTGTCAGGCCCCTTGCATGCAGTTACCCATCAGATGCTCAGGTGAGCAGGGAGGTAATGCTAGAGTCTCCGTCAGCAGCCCCTCTGTGCTGTAGAAGCTGTGAGGTGTCATAGGAGTCACACAGCCTCTGGAGGGAGACAGAGAGTACTTACGACAGCTAAATAAGATAATGCACCCAGATCACGCTGCCTAGTGTCTAGCACACTGTAAGTGCTTGATAAATGGCACCTAGAAGTTTTGCTAACTGTGGCCTTGAATAAGTCACCCAATTCACGGAGCCTTGGTTTCTCCACCTGGAAAATGGCAATGGTGAGGCCTACCAGGCAAGCTGTCATGGGTCTTGGCATTTAGCAGGCACCCCTCCAGCGGCACCTGTGGCTGTAATTATAGTTGAGGAAAGGAACCTGAGAACTTTACTTAGAAGTAGCTTCTGCAGTGTTTATGTGGGAGCCTTGGCCTCGTAGGTGGAATAAAAGAGATTAGAAGCAAGTATTGTTGGCTGATGGTGTTAAAGAGTCAGCATTGGCAGAGATGTCAGAAGTAATCTAGCATTCAGATCAAGCCCTGTGTGTGCTTGGTTCACTTTTAAATCTGAACCCGGAAAAATTTCTTTCTGGGTCCTTAATCTTTAGTATAGGAATAACTGCTCTGTTCCACAAATCCAGTTAGAAATTGTGAGGATGAAAACAGAGTTCCCATTTTCTTGTTCAGCCTTTCTTTATGTGGAGAAGGCAATGGCAACCCACTCCAGTACTCTTGCCTGGAAAATCCCATAGACAGAGGAGGCTGGTAGGCTGCAGTCCGTGGGGGTGAGCTGCCCCTCGTCCAGATGACTCTGATGACTGGACCAAAATGGCTTTGTGCAGAAAGGCAAGGAGAGCAGGCGCGGAAATAACAGCTTGTCAAAGATGTTCCAGCTCATTTCTCTCCAAAATTGGGCAACGTCCCTATTTCTGAAGCACAGGAATGTGGCACCGACAGAGAAGACAGTTCTAAGAAGTGAGGGGACCAGACCATTGCCCCCTTGTCCTGAGAATTTAATGGGCAGGATCAAAAGTGATGCTAAGAGAACACACTTGAGCACTTGTGTGGCCTCCCCAGCCCACCTGATGAGCAGGTAGGACCAGGTTCTGCTGGGACAGGCTGTGTTCTCAGCAGATGCCTAGGAGGATGAGACCCAGAGTCTTTCGCGAGCCTGGGCCTGCTCTCAGTGGAGGATATTCCCGGAGAAACCCCCTTAAGAGACAGGCGCCATCTTGACTTTTTTCCAAAGTGACCACAAGCAGGGAGGGCAGAGCAGGGCCAGAGAGAGGCTCAGGATTTGGGAGGCAGTTAGAGAGAACTTTCTGGGCGTGGGGACCCGGTGGCGGCTCCTGCTTCTCTAATTGTCCTCCCTCCCAGGATACGAACGCCTACCACTTTCACCTCCCTTTCTCTCTGGCCCTGTTTCTGCTCTCTAGCCCGCAAACTCTCAAAGAGTTTGGTCTTCCGTAGGGCATAAGTCTGAAGTTTGTATTTTAGGAGTGAGTGTTGCTGCCTACTGGTCCATGAGGTAAGAAGGATAGTGTGTGTGTTAAACAGTACTGGGCACAGCTGACCAGGACCCAGAGAATCTGCTCTTGCCAGATTCTCATCTAAGTGGTCCTGATGGGGTTTTTCCAACTAGACAGCCCCTACTGAATGCAGTAGCAGTGGTGGGATTTTAGCTGACTCTTCTGTAAGGCCACTCCAGCGAATGGAGCAGTGAATCCCTTGTAGATGTAGGTGGCTTCTTGACAGAGGCATTCCCTCCAAGGAGGGCGTGGAGTGCTTTTGGCCTGATGTATCGTGTCGAGTGCTCTCATAATTAAAACACACTTAGAAGTGTTTGTAAAAGAGCAGGCATTTGTATCCATGTTTTATACATAAGAGAAACTTACTGCACTGTTTATTTTCCTTAAAAAGTCTACGAAATTATAAACTGGGGTATTTATAAATAAAATCTCAAGATAAATAGCCAAGGAGTGGGATGCAGGTTCAAGAGGAAGGGGATATATGCTTACTTGTGGCTGTTTCACATTGTCCTATGGCAGAAACCAGCACAATATTGTAAGGCAATTATTTTCTGATTAAAAAAAAGATAAATAGCAAAGGACTATTAATTTTTTTAAACTTTTTATTTTGTATTGGGGTAGAGCCAATTAACAATGTTGTGGTAGTTTCAAGTGAACAGTGAAGGGACTCAGCCATACATATATAAGTATCCATTCTCCTCCAAACCTCCTCCCATCCAGCCAGGCTGGCATAGAACATTTGAGTAGTGCTCCCTGTACTATACAGGAGGTTGCCAAGGACTATTATTGAATTCACTCCAGAATAGGAAATTTCTGAAGCACTGATAGGATATAAAGATATATTTATGTGTGTATGTGTATACATACATAATTACGTAAATGTATACATATATTTCTATATTTTCAACTACTTTGCATGGAATTTTGGGACCGAAGTCTATGTCTAGTAGTCATGTATGGATGTGAGAGTTGGACTATAAAGAAAGCTGAGCACTGAAGAATTGATGCTTTTGAACTGTGGTGTTGGAGAAGACTCTTGAGAGTCCCTTGGACTGCAAGGAGATCCAACCAGAGTGTTCATTGGAAGGACTGATGTTGAAGCTGAAACTCCAATACTTTGGCCACCTGATGTGAAAAACTGATGCATTTGTAAAGACCCTGATGCTGGGAAAGATTGAAGGCAGGAGGAGAAGAGGACGACAGAGGATGAGATGGCTGGATGGCATCACTGACTCAATGGACATGGGTTTGAGTAAACTCCTGGCGTGCCGTGGTCCATGAGGTCGCAAAGAGTCGGACACAACTGTTCAGTTGACTGAACTGAACTGAAGTCTGTGTCAACAGCCATGGTGAAGTAGAGTATGAAACATGTGTGATGCTTGCTTTTCACACACATACAGTCACCCATGGACACGCAATAAAGCTCAGGCCCAGGCTGGGTCCAGGATGAATGCATTCCCTGGGTTGTTAAATCCAAGGTTCACTTTATTGCTTGCTGTTCTTTTTCATGGCACCGCTACCCTTTGTCTTGCAGTGTCTGTCTATGCTGTACCCCAGAAGTGGCCGGCTCCAGTGGTAGGCAGTCCACTGGAAAGGCCATTCATCAGTGTCCCCGTGGCTTGGAATGTCAGCACTTATACCTTCTTCACTTCCTTGTGTAAGACTCTATTCTTCCTTCAGTTTCCTTCCTACTCCCCTGCCTACATTTTTCTTTCTCTGCTGTTGCTTCCTATTTCTCCATCTCCATCTGACTGTGACCAAAGTCCTGCCCTTAGTTCTTTTCTCTTCATACCTGCTCTGCTGTGGTGACCTCACCTCTTTGCCAGGGCTTGGGGAGTTGGCAGGGCCCTCCCTGATTCCCTTGGGTGGCCCTGGCCCCTTGACCCCAGCCTTTGTGACCTGGCAGCCCGAGGAGGGCCACTGAGTGGGACCGGACGTCTAGAGCAGGTGGCTGGCACAAGCAGCCCCTGAGCTGCTGTGGTCGGTCACCGTGTCTGCCTTTACCAGGCCTCCAAGGCGAGAGCTGGTGCCTGGCACAACTGCTCTTCACGATTTCCATCTGCACTCCTGCATCAGGTGGTTATCCTTGGTTGTTGTGCCTGACTCATCTCTAGCCTCTATTTCACTGCACAGAATGGAGGTTGTGTAAATGTCTTTTGTTCCTAGAGAGAGAGTACTTTGCCATGGTACCCTGTTTAATTTCCACGGAGCATTTACTACAGTTTGGAATTTTTCTATATATTTATTTACTTGTCTTCTGAGGAACAGTCTTCTTGTATGTTTTGAAGCACAGCTTGTTTAAAGGGACTGTCCCTGTAGAGATAGAGTTCCTCTTGGGCAAACGCCTTCAGAAGCAAAAGCAAGCTCTTCGCCCAAGGTTTATCTGGAGAAAGGGTGGGTAGGAGGTGGGTCTGAGTCTTCTGCTAGGTGTGCATAGAGGGACTTCCGAATCTGAACCACAGATGGCTCATTTGCACCAGAAGCGAGCCTAGCCTTGTTAGGTTGGAGGCCTGGTCAGCAGTCGTGATAGCCATAAAAATAATAGCGAACATTACTAAACATTGACTACAGGCACCAGCTCTGCTAAGCACTTTCCATACACGACCTGAATCTCACAAGGTCATAATGGTGCTGAGGCTGTCATTATTCCATTTACAGAAATTGAGGTCAAGACCTAGGTAGGTTCTCAGGACTCCCTGATCGTTTCCGCTGGACAGAATACACCTAGACAATGACACTTGTTTGAATGTGTCAGGAGGTCCTGTGTAGAGGGACGAGGCTGTTCATAGGTACCCGTGACAAGCCTGGCCACCTCCTGTGGCCCTGAGGGCTAAGGGAACCACACCTTGGCACATCTGTCATTTTTGGCAACCTGCTTGGGGAGCCCTAGGTTAACTGCATTTTTTTAAGTCTCACAAGTAGTAAATGGCTGAGCAGGGCTTGAAGTGAGGTATGTTGGCTCTGGGACTGATCACTCCCATGCTATGTGGTGGTGGGGTGTGTGTGGGGGTATTGGGGCACTGGAACCTTTTTTTTTTTCCTTTACAAATCTTTCCTCTCCCTGGGTTCTTTTTTTCACCCTAACTCATATGGGCAAGTTTCCCTGATAGCTCAGATGGTAAAGAATCCACCTGCAATGCAGGAGACCCAGGTTTGATCCCTGGGTCCAGAAGATCCTCTGGAGAAAGGAAAGGCAACCCACTCTTTTCTTGCCTGGCTAATTCCATGGACACAGGAGCCTGGTGGGATATAGTCCATGGGGTCGCAAAGAGTTGGACATGACTGAAGCAACTAACACTTTCACTTTTAATCTAAACTCTTCATTTTGCAGAGGAAGGAACTGAAGGCACAAGATGTAAATGACTTGTTCCAGGGTCCCAAGCTGCTGGGGGACAGGGCTGGACCAGATCCCGGGTGTCCCAGGCCCTTTGTCTCCTGCAGTGCCCACGACTATTTCATGTGTGCCTGTCTTGTTTCTTCGCATCCATGCCAAGCCCCTTGTCTTGGAGTTCTTTCCTTTCTTCTGCAACATCTCTGCGTTGCCAAGCCCAGAGCTGGAGGCTAGTCCCTCCCACAGCCACGCTGGGTGCTCTGAGTATGCCCTGTCCACCCTAGCCAGTGCTGGAGAAGATGTAAAAGAAGCCCAGCCTCTCCTGGGTTTGCTGGAGGAAGCTCATCTTCACATTAAGTGATCTGAGAAACTTGCATATTTCTATTAGATTGTGCTCACCTTTCCTGAACTGGTAACTGACAGCCTTCCTACAGGGCTGTCAATCCAGCCCCCTGTGGAAGAGCTGCCTGCACTTCACAGTACCGTTCTCTCTGCCGACAGGTGACGGAAAGGCACTGCACTTTGAAGTCACTTCATGACCCAGGTTACAGAAGTTTTGATCTAGAAAAGTACTCATTTAATCAATAGAACAGAGTGAGCTACAGACTTTTTTAAAACCCCAATAAGAATGAAGCTTTAGTTAAAAAAAAAGAATGAGAGTTTCCTTGATTCACTCCGTTTTCTCTGGTGAGTTTTTAAATTTTGGGTGTGTATGTCTGATGAAGCAACATGTGGGTACCAGCCTCTGGAGAAGGCAGAATCAAATTTAGACTTGCCTTTTTTTGCTTCTGACTACTTTGTTGTCCTGGACAAGTCACCTAACCTCCCTGAGCCTCAGTTTTGTCATCTGCAAGGTGAATCTGACAGTGGTTCTTATTTTGTAGGATTTGTTGGGAGGATTGTGCAGCTGGTGTTCAGCTGGTGCCAGGCATGTTATCAGTGCCCAGTGGTTTAGCTATTATGGTGAGCTATACAACAGAAACAGTACTATCGCCTAGCAGGGAGGCTGAGAGGATGAAATGAGGTAGTATATGCATGGTGCCTAGGGCACGGTATTTGCTTAATAATAATAATGACAACAGTAATAATAGTAGTGGCTAACATTTTATCAAGTGTTTACTAACTGATGTCTTAGAGACTTTACAAACATCGGGGGCAGCCACTATTATTATTAAGATTTCCAACTTAGAGCTGTGTATTTGGACAATGTGTTGGAGAGCTAGTCTTCAAGAAGCTTGAAGGCTGCCCCGCATCTGTCCATCTTTGCATTTCTTCTCTACTTTCTCAATGTTTCTGCCTCTCCCACTCCCCCTAGTGATTAAGAGCGGTTCTCAGATATGTTTGGAGGAACTAATCAATGCAAGTTTGTGGAATGAATGAGCGATCTAGGTCATTGAAAACAGGTTGCAGAAGGGCCAACCCTTCTGGTGGTCACCTTTCACCTCTGCTTCAGTTTGAGGAGGGGAAGATCACCAGACTATCTAAATAGACCTTAAGTCTTTAGAGATCTCTTTGGCCATGAAAATCAACCAGAGATGAACACTGGGACGAGGAGGCCCAGCATAAACTTTGTGAAGATCTGCAGAACCGGCGCAGGGAGGAGATTGGGAGCCTTGTCTTTGGGAAAGAGTTCTGCTCCCCTTACCACCTCCCCAGGGAGTCAGTTACCAGGGCTCACCTGATGGTGGATGAGCAGATGCGAAAGAACGAGTGAGAATCTTTCACATGATTAACACAAAATATCAGCCCTAGTGCTGAACCATGAACTGAGAGTGCCGAGAGGTCACTGGAGTCAGACTGTTCATGCCCTTCCCTGTTCTGTCCCCTCTTAAGCAGGAACCTTAAACCAATTGCCAAACATTTCAGAAGCCTCCTTTTTTCTCATCTGTAATATGAAGACAATAACACCACCTACCACATAGGGTTGTTGTGAAGACTGAGTGAAATAATGTGTAAATCACTTAGAGCTCTTCTGGTACACAGAAAGTGCTCAGATCAGCTGCGTCTGCTGCCACTGTTATATCAGTACTATTACTGCTGTAATTACTTATCAGGTTTAGTGTTCATCTCCAACAGTGGAGATGAACCCAAAAAGTGATTGGTCCTTTAGGGTAGAAACAATTTCTTATTTATTTCTGGTATTGCCCTAAGACTGGCATATAGTGGGTACCCAATACAGTGTTTCCAAACTGTTTCTTATTAGATTTTTACTACTGTTTTTCATGAGCAGATAAAAATGATCAGTATTGTGTACCAGCCAAGGGACTGATGTTGTGAATGCTTACTGTCATTTAATCCTTATAACCCCCCTGAGATGTGGGCTCAAAGAGTTACTGTAGACAGTGCATGATCTTAGGGTCATTTAGACCTATACTCTGTTTGAGGTTCAGTTTTATTCATATTAAAAGGACTGGAAATAAACAAGTTTGATTTCCCCACTCACGTCCACAGGAGCCTCTTGGGGCAGCTTGCATTGAATGGCCAGGTGTCACTGGCATGGAGACCTTGCTTTGTGTTTCATCCTAAGCCAGCTGAACTAGAGAAACTCTGAAAACTATCCTGCTTTCATACCTCATCTCTTCATAAAGCTGTCAGTGGCAACCAGAGAGAAAACTACCTCCCCTATCTGGTTTATACAATCTGGTATACACAAAGGATTTCTAAGGTTTGGCACAGGCATGGGGTCTGGATGTGTGCTGCTGAGCTATTCGAGAGTAGATAAGACCTTTTGGACGAAGGGTAAAGGTTACAGCACAAGCTGCTTCCTCTGATAAATTTCCTCTACCTGTGATAGGCTCTGGGCAGCTGTGGTGTTGGGGCAGGAATGGTAGGAGGAGCCTGGGAAATTATTGTAGCTTTGACTCTTGTCCAATTATAGAGAAAGTGGCGCCCTCTCTTAGTCGGATTTGTTCTGTATCGTAAACTGGTTTGCATGGCACGGAGGATGATGCCACAAGGGCAGAAGTCTCTTAAGAATCTGCTGGCCAAATAGTTTCTATCTTAGCATATGTTTCCTCTTCTTGTAGGTCATGGCTATTCCATAGGTAGGTACTGATTCCTATAGTGGAGTATTCTTAACCTGGGCTGCACATTAGAATTCCCCAGGGAATTAAAAAAAAAAAAAAAGCTATCAATCCCTGGGCTGTACCCCTATCCAACTAAATTGGATTAGAATCTCTAGGGGGTAGAGCCTGGGCCTCAGTATTTTAAAAAAGAAAACAAAATCAAAAGAAAATTTAAAAATGAGCCACAGGCTGAGAGAAAATGTTTGTAAAACTACACATCTAATAAAGGTCCTGTATACAAACTGTATAAAGGAGTTTAAAAGTTGATTAAAAAACCCCTGACAACTCTGATTAAATAATGGGAAAAAGATTCGAACAAATACTATACCAAAGAGTATATATGCATGGCAAATAAATAAAAAAAGATGTTCAAATATTCATAATTAGGGAAATGCAATTTAAAACCATTCTGCTTAAGGCCAGAGTAGAAAAGGACCATGTATTAAGAAGCCTGAGGGTAGACGGGAGCTTGGCTACTGTGATATGGAGAAAGGGTGGGGAACTGAGTCCAGTGGGAGGCACTACTGAGGCCACGATGTGGGAGTGGAAGGAGCATGGTGGAGGGGGGCTTTCCTTGGTTTAGTGACCGAGGATCGTAGAGTGAGAGCCCTGGATGAAGAAACCTAATAAAAATTGCCAACTTTGGCACGGTTATTTTCACCCTGGCCCTGGCTGGGAGCTCAGGGAAGGTTCTGGTTGGCCTCAGTGAGGAGGTGTCCGTTACAAAGGGTAGAGCAGTATTATGGCTGAGACCAGGTGCAGAGAGGAGTGTCCCTAATGGGGGAGAAGCAGGACTTTCTTTTGGTGCCTGGTGGAGTTACTGGATAGTACTGGGGCCTTCGGAGAAGCTAGGCCAGTGATGTGCTGGTTAATGTATAACAACACACTCTGAAAACAGCAAACAAACAAATGCTGATTTGTAGTGTTTGCCAATATCTGTGGTGTCAACACTCCCTCCAGAGCCCTGATCTAGGTTACACATGAGCATGGTGAGATGGGGGGGGGAGGCTCCCAGAATGTGACTGGGCCTGGTTCTGATTTCTAAACGTAAGCTAGCACCGTGAAGGATAAGCTCTGGGGATTCACTTGTGGGAACTATTGTGGGTTTGGGGGACTGCGGCACAATAGAATGGGACATAGAGGAGACTGTGGGGGACATAGAGGAGACTGTGAGGGACATAGAGGAGACTGTGGGGCTTCCCCGATGGCTCAGCAGGTAAAGAATCTACCTGCCAGTGCAGGAGATGCGGGTTTGATCCCTAGATTGGGAAGATCCCTTGGAGAAGGAAATGGCAGCTCACTCCAGCATTCTTGCCTGAAAAATCCATGGACAGAGGAGCTGGAGGGTTAGAGTCTATAGGGCCACAAAGAGTTGGACACAGCTGAGCGACTGAGCAGAGAGCAAGCAATCTGCACTGACCAGGCAGGACCTTAGCCATCTGCCCTATGCCTCCTGTAGGACATGTGGTTACATGCCTGCCTTTTGTCTTACCATTGCTATTCTGTTCTGTATGCTGACATTTTCATTTATAAATTTATAGTGAGTAAGAATCTGGCATCTTCCCCCAAATAATTTCTTTGCCAAACAAGTTTGAAAATGATTGCAATCAGGTTAATAGAATTTCAAGCATCCACAGGATTCATTCATGTGAATGAAATTTATTTTCATCTATAAGGAAAAAAATTCTGTTTTCTGCAGGAATCTCAATTATTAGGATATTCAGGCATATTAGGGAATGACTTAAGGAAAAGATAGTGGTAAAACCAACAAGGATATAAGCCATGGCAGGAGAGAATATTTCAAATCAGTCTGGAATTATTTTTCTCATCACATTAAAAAGATGACAAATGTAAAGCAGTGTACTTTGTGGTTGTATGTCCCTGGTCTGTGCATCCCATGTGTGTGAATGTGTGGATGTATGCTCAGTTGTGTCTGACTGTTTGTGACCCCACAGACTGTAGCCCATCAGGCTCCTCTGTCCATGGAATTTTCCAGGTGAGGTTGCTGGTGTGGGTTGCCATTTCCTACTCCAAGGGAACCTTCCCAACCTAGAGGGAAGACGTCTCTTGCTTCTCCTGCGTTGGCAGGTGGGTTCTTTACAACTAATGCCACCCGGGAAGCCCGTGCATCCCATAAAGATGAAGACTATTTAGCCTGGACGTGTGATACTAGTGTGGAACTCTCCTTGTGGTCGTATGCATTGGTACACAGAACTCCCACTATAAGTCAGCACCTTTACTGCGCCAGAAACATTTGAAGAGGCCACAACATTCATTGCCAAGACACGAGTTGACCCACATGATTCGCCACCCTCAAATCCACCTTGAGCTTTTGCAGTATAAGCATCAAGAGCAAGACGTTTCCCTTCTTTTTCAGGGTTTCCAATGACCCATCCCTGGCATTCTGGGAAAATACTATGGATCCCAACTCAAGAGGAAGAAAGAGGAAAAAGAAATAGCACTGTTTCATAAACTATCAGTATGTAAGCCCTGGTGCCTTATTTAAAAAAACAAACAAATGAGCTTTACGAGTTTTTCTCAAGGAGAGAGAAGGGGCTTGCTGAGCTACTGCTGCAGAATATCACGCTGCTGCAGCGCTTCAGCAGCTGGTGCTCTGTGGTTCTCACGATGGCTTTATATTTCCTAGCCTGGTTTCCTCCGCCTCGGAGACCACAGTGCCAGTTTGAGGCTCGTCAAGTCCCAATCACATCAGGTTTACTGACATGTCATTTTGCTACTCTGCCTATCCATTATTTATTATTTATATCTTGGCTATATCCCACCCCCCACTCCCCACCCCCCACACAAGGGAACTGACCTACCTTCCCATGGAAGGAGACTTAGAATAAAAATAGAGCCATTGGGACATGACAGGGAATGAGACATTGGGCAGTGGCTAGGCACCAGGGTAATTATTTGGATGGAGAAACCAAAGGAAAAGGAAGCTACTCCAATGAGCCAGACCTAGTGCTGAACTCCCTCTTAGTCAAAGCAAAAAGGTCTACCATTTCATGCCTCTCACTGCTGAATAGTCCAGAAGAGTGGGAGGAACGGTAACAGGCCGGCAAGAGCGGTCTTCACCTTCATCGAGATGCTTACCTGACAGTATGGACGCGACAGCTGCAATGATGAAGGACACAATGACACCAGGTCCTGCCATCTCCTTGGCCACCAGCCCAGACACCACATACATCCCGGTGCCCACGCAGCTGCCGACGCCGAGCGAGATGAGGTCCATGGTGGTGAGCACTTGGGCTAGCTTGGTGCCATGTGCCGTGGTGGCCCCAGTTCCCTCCAGCATGGACTCCACTGGTTTGGTGCGCAGGATCCGAGAGTGCATGGCATACCAGGCAGCTCCCCACTGCACTCGCCGGGGGTCGAGGGAGGTGAGGAAGCCACTCATCCTGAGACGGGCAGTGGTGAAGGTCAGCTGACAGAAGTGGGCTGCAGAAGCCTCAGTGGATGCTTCTGGAACTCATCTAGTGAATGGGGATCTCCCTTTCAGGAAAGGTCCAGAGGGACCTGCAGCAGCCTTCTCCTGGGCATGAATGTCTGCAGGAAACACACAAGAACGAGGAAGGTGAGACCAAGCGGGGAGCAAACCATGACTTGGAGACATAGGTAGCGGTCGGTGCACTGAACTGGTGGAACTGCTCTGTCCTGTGTATTCATAATGCAGAGGGTTACTTTTCCTGCTTTGCGTCCCTTCCAGTCCTAAATGAGTCTGTAGTTTGCGCTATGTTGCATGGTCCTTCTGAAGAGGGTGGTCTGAGTCAGGGCTCTGCCACGGGACCTGCAGTAAGTTATTCATGTCTTTCTATGTCAGTTTCAACTGTACAGTGGGGATGGTCAAGCCTCCTGCCTTGTGTTGATGTGAGAATTAAATAAGTGTTTGTCTACAAAGGTCTTAGGGGCTTCCCCGGTAGCTCAGATGGTAAAGAATCTGCCTGTAATACAGGAGACCCAGGTTTTATCTCTAGGTCAGGAAGATCCCCTGGAGAAGGAAATGGCAACCCACTTAAATATTCTTGCCTGGAGAATTCCGTGGACAGAGATGCCTGGCAAGCTACAGTCCATGTAGCTTGCAGAGAGTTGGATACACAGACACAGAAAGATCTTAAGACAATGCCTGGCAGGTGGAAGATGCTCTTCTGTCAACCCACAAGGGCTTCTTACCTGGCTCTGCTAAGGCTTGGTCTGTGATTCTCGAGCATATTCTTTGGGAACCCAAATCCTCATTTTTTAATATAAGGATGTAAAGTTAGATCTCAAGAGGGGCAGAGCCACCCCATGGGATTGTCTTAGAATTTTGTTCTCTGATGAAATAGAAAGTTTTGGGATTTTTTTTCTCTCAGAGGTTGGGGTAGGGGCAGTGCCCATCTCTGGGTGGGGCCCAGAGATGCTAAACGTGTTGGGTGGTGTCATACTATCTTCAGATGTCTCATTGGATATTCTTGTAGGTGAAGAATCTGGTTATGATGATGTGAACTGAAACCTATCCCTGTTTAACATATAAGTTCATGAGACTATTTTGGATGTTTTTAGTAGACAAGTCTCTTGGCTTTTCTAGGAAGGCAATTATAGAATATATTGAAGGAAGATTGTAAATTCTTTAATTTGGAACTTGAAAGGAGTTCATCACCATTTTGGAAAACCAAGACCCCTTTTCAGTGCAACCCATGGTACTGCATCGCCCATTCAGCACACCTGTAACAGCCTGCAAAGGTGCCATTTGAAACTGGCATGTTGACAGTGGTTTTTCATACAGTGCCAGTATCTTATGACAATATTTGTACTTGCCTGAGTGTTTATATACTGAAATATATACAGCAGGTTACTCATGAATTTTGCTTTAGGACATTAAAGAAGGATGTGCCAAGACGTTTATTATAAAAAAGAGATGCTTGGTCTGATAGATTTGAGAATTGTTGTAATAGATTATTTCTAAAATTTTGTCAAGTTTTTACAGAAAATGCAAAGATTATATGAAGCTACTTTCTTTGGACATGTCCAACTCTTTGTGACCCCATGGACTGTAGCCCACCAGGCTCCTCCATCCATGGGATTTTCTAGGCAAGAATACTGGAGTGGGTTGCCATTTCCTTCTCCAGGGACTTTCTTTGGAAGTCAGTATTAAAGCGTCAGTCACTAAGTCATGTCCGACTCTTTGTGACTCCATGGACTATAGCCTGCCTGGCTTCTCTGTTGATGGGATTCTCCAGGCAAGAATACTGGAGTGGGTTGCCATTCCCTTCTGCAGGGGATCTTCCTGACCCAGGGATTCAACCCAGGTCTCCTGCCTTGCAGGCTGATTCTTACCATCTGAGTTACCAGGGAAGACTTGGAAGTCAGAGGCTTTATAAAATTCTATGAAGAATTTTTAAAGTACAGCTAGAACATTGATTCCAGGTACTATACTGATAGGCTTAGAACATTTACATTTACAGCAAGTACCAGCTGGTGTAATATACCAATATTATTAATTAATACTACTTAGCAGTTGATGTAACACTTGTCTGCTTCTAAAGACATTGCAAACACAACCTAATTAGAAGAATTAGGTGAAATGTGGCAGTTTAGTTCACAGGGATTGGGTGATGGACCTACTGGTTTAATTTCCTCCTAGATTTGACAGCATTGCTTCATGCTGTGTGCTAATTCTTGACAACATCCAGGATATCAGTATAGTTGAATCGTGCCACTGTATATGGCAGTGTCATTCAAAAGCTTACAGTGCTAACATTATTAAGAGTTCCAGATTTGTGAGAAAAGGTATATCTGGAAGGCTGCAAGAACAGTGCTCTACTTGAGCTCTTGAGCTCCTGTGGGGAAATCAGTGTACATATCTGTTTAATCCAACCCAGCCAGTATGTACTGAGCATCTATTATGAGCAGGCATGGTGTTAAGCTCAGGGATGCAAAGACACAGTCCCTGCTCTCATGGAGTTTCCAGTCTAGAACTGGAGATGATAGTCACCCAAATCACAGTTCAAGGGAGAAGGTTCATTTTTTTTTCTGAAAGACTTATCTTTTATTATTTTTTGTGTGTGACAAAGGCATAGCATGGCCATTGCAGGACAATCAGGCAATATAAGCAATGACATTCAGTGAGGAGAGACAAGATAGTTCAATACACAGATAGAAAAATAAAACCAGATCATTCTAGAGAGGGATGAAGGTATGTTATGGGTTGAACAATATCCCCTCCCCCTAAATTTATATGTTGAAGCCTTAACCCTCAGTGCTGGAGAAAGTGACCTCGTTTGGAAACACGGTTTCTGCAGCGGTAACTAAGATGAAGCCATACTGGAGTAGGATGGGACCCTAATCCAACACGCTGGTGTTCTTATAAAAAGAGGAAATTTAGACACAGAGCCACACACACGGGGAGCATGGGACGTGAAGATGTAGGCAGGCATCATGGCGGTGTGTCTACCTTCCAGAGGACACCAAGGGCTGCCAGCCAGCCGCCAGAACCTAGGAGAGAGCCCTGCAACAGATTTTTACTCAAAGCCCTCAGGAAACCCACACTTCTGAACCTTGATCTCAGACTTGCAGCCTCCAGAACTGTGAGACAATGCATTTCTGTTGTTTAAGTCAAGCAGTTTGTGATGCCTTGTTATAGCAGCCCTGGTGAATGAATACAGGCTATAAAGAAAAGAAAACAGGGCAGTGAAAGGGTGAGAGGGTCTCTGTGGTCGTAGCATTGGCTCTTGAGTGGTGGGAAGTCATGCCAGGTGTCAGGGAGAGTGTCCTGCAGAGTCGGGTCAGAGGGGAGCCGGGATGACTGCTTTGGGGACTGAGCGACACTGGGTCAGGGTGATGAGGAGGAGGAGTCAGGCGCCTTGTTAGAGTGTTACATGTGCCAACTAGTCGAATCCTTGGCAACCCTGCACTGACACATGAGGCAGAGAAGGCTGGGGGTCCAGTAGGTCCTCTGCCGTCATGAAGTGCATTAGGGCAGAGCTGGCCCTTGGCCCCGCTTGCGGAGTGTTAGTCTCAGCTCCCCTGCCTGAGAGCTTTCCCGGTGGCTCAGTCTGTAAAGAGTCCACTTGCAATGAGGGAGACCCGGGTTCCATCCCTGGGTCAGAAAGATCCCCTGGAGAAGGAAATGGCAACCACTCCAGTATTCTTGCCTGGGAAATTCCTGGACATTTCTTGAAATTCCTTGCCTGGACAGAGGAGCTGAGTGGGCTACAATCCAGTTCAGTCCAGTCACTCAGTCGTGTCCGACTCTTTGTGACCTCCATGGGCTTCCCTGTCCATCATCAACTTCCAGAGTTTGCTCAAACTCATGTCAATCGAATCAGTGATACCATCCAACCATCTCATCCTCTGTTGTCCCCTTCTCCTCCTGCCTTCAATCTTTCCCAGCAACTGGATCTTTTCCAGTGAGTCAGTTCTTTGCATCAGGTGGCCAAAGTATTAGAGTTTCAGCTTCAGCATCAGTACTTCCAATGAATATTCAAGACTGATTTCCTTTAGGATAGACTGGTTGGATCTCCTTGCAGTCCAAGA
>SJYC01086621.1:0-25220 GCA_006408675.1 Madoqua kirkii | reverse complement strand
CCTTCGGGAGAACGGGAAGATGCCTGTGGCCTTCGTAGGTGGTGATTGGTACCCTGTGTTAACCAAGTTATTTGGCCTCTTTTTCTCTGCTATATTTCTAGTCCCTCTCTCTAAGTTTTTTCTGAGGACTTCGACTCCGTCCCCACCTTCGAATCACCCTGGATCCACCGGGGCTGGACCCCGGCACTCTCTGTTTTTTAAAAATTTTATTTGCTGAGTTATTTTTGGCTGTGCTGGGTCTTCGCTGCTGCGTGCAGCCTTTCCCTAGTCACAACGAGTGGGCGCTACTCTTTGTTGCGATGCGTAGCGTGCTCATTGCTTGTGGCAGTGGCTTTTCTTATTGCAGAGCACAAGTTTTAGAGTGTGGGGGGCTCAGCGGTTGCAGTTCCCGGGCTCTAGGGCACAAGCTTAGTAGTTGAGGAATACGGGCTTAGTTGCTCCGTGGCACATGGGATCTTTCCAGACCAGGGATCAACCCGTGCCTCCTGCATCGGCAGATGGATTGTTTACCACTGATCCTCCAGGGAAGCCCCCAGATTCAACGTTTAAATGATAATGCTCCAAACGTCACCCCAGGCCATCTTGTACTCTTCTCCTCTTTGACTTGTGGTAATCTTAGCTTGTGGTGAGCAATAACCATTCCAACTTAACTGTTTGTTCATCAAGCCATAGATAGGGGGCTGAGATGAGAATGTCAACACTTAGCTCTACCACAGGAGGTGAGCCAGACCTCCGGCTGCTCCGTCTGGGCAGCCAGGGACACGGCTGGGGCAGCAGTGCAGAGACAGGGCAAATTTCACTGCATCACAGCAACACCTGCCTTCTGTCTGGAGGCAGCGCTGACAGAGGCGGGGAGAAATCTAAGTTTAGCCAAGTGTGATCTATGCTAAATCCTCCAAAACCTGGGGGTGGGGGCAGGCAGGACCCAACGGTTCCTACCAGGGGCTTCCTCCTGCCTTAAAGCTCACCAACAACTCATACGAGGGGACTCCAGCTTCAACATAGTTACTGGCTCCTGCGTGATGTTTTCCTAACAGCTGGTGTACAATGTACCATGTGGCCTAGACTGTAAAGAATCTTCCTGCAATGCAGAAAACCCAGGTTCAATCTTTGCGTTGAAAAGAAGGGAATGACAACCCACTCCAGTAATCTTGCCTGGAGAATCTCATGGACAGAGGAGCCTGGCAAGCTACAGTCCTTGGGTCACAAAGAGTCAGACACACTGAGCAACGAATACTTTCATTTTCTTTTCATGTATAGACCGGTTGCCCCCGGGAGCTGGTAAGGGAAATCTTGACCCAAATCCACCTGCCTGCAGCCCCTGCAGGCACGGGTGCTCCAATAGAGGATGAAGATGGCTCCAGCCAGGCAACCAGGCTCCGTGGAGCCAGTGGCAGGGGAGCATATGAGTCACCCAGTACGGGCTGGGGCTGGGGGATGGAATGTGGACAATACAGGCACTTCTGAGAAAAGCAACAGCGTCAATGAGAAAGAGTGAAAGCACTCAGGTTTCCATAATGCGATCAGATGTGCTTTTAAGAAAAAAGCTTCAAAGTGATGATTACACTGGAGGAAATGAGCATAACCTTTTTTATCATCGTTCCCACTCTCACGCTCATGTGGGCACGACTTTGTGGTGATGTGACTAATTTTGTGGCTTGCCTGAACAGGTGTGCAGAATAATTACAACACTGGGAAGGCCTCAGTTTAAATGTTTGGTGTTGCCAGTGGCTGTTCCGGGTTCTTTCCTATATTATCTTAGTTTACTATACAAGTCATAACCCCGAGAGGAAACTGAGGCTTGGAAAGGTTCCCCAACTCAGAAGGGAGCAAGCAAGATGTACTGATCTGGGAAGGCTCAGGATGGAGAAACAAAGTCTGGCTGTGGAAAAGAGGTGGATGGAGTGACCAGGCTGGAGGCGGAACATGGTGCCTTGGAGGATGGGGGAATCAGGAGGAACCCTGACCCAAGCCACTGGGACACCAGCTGGCCTCTGAGACGACTGCAAGAGGCCACAGGTAGAGGCCAGAAGGAAAGAAACTGTGTATACAGATGGGGCTCCTTTTCTGTCAGCCTCCAAGTGTGTAGCATGAAATCTGACATATGGTAGCCTCAATATCGGAGAAGGTGATGGCATCCCACTCCAGTACTCTTGCCTGGAAAATCCCATGGACGGAGGAGCCTGGTAGGCTGCAGTCCATGGGGTTGCGAAGAGTTGGACATGACTGAGCGTCTTCACTTTCACTTTTCACTTTCATGCATTGGAGAAGGAAATGGCACCCCACTCTATTGTTCTTGCCTGGAGAATCCCAGGGACGGGGGAGCCTGGTGGGCTGCCATATATGGGGTCACACAGAGTCAGACATGACTGAAGTGACTTAGCAGCAGCAGCCTCAATATATACTTGTTGAATTAAGAGGAGAATGAATGGTAAAAGAGGCATTAAAAAGAAGCGAGTGCTCCAGTCCTCCAACAATGGGGAAACCAGCTCATCCTTCAGGAAGAACCTCAGAGAAAAGATAAGTATGGACCTTAAGCAGAGGCTGGTGGGTAGCTTCCATGATAACCAATGCTGACCTCTGACTCCTGTTATTCAAGCTTGTGCGACTTCCTCCCCTTGAGGAAGGGCTGGACTTACTGACTTGTTTCTAAGTTTATGGCTGATTTAGTGAGAAATTCCTCCGAAGACTGGGTCACAAATCTGTCACTGAGTCGAGCCTGGGTCTGCTCACCCGGCATGCAGTAAGACCCATCTACTGACGCTGCGTTTGGGTGAAGAAAAGTCTAATATTTATTGCAGGCACCCACAAAAGGAGCAGGCCACTCATGCTCAAAAGATTGAACTCCCTGATGACTTTCAGGCAAGGGGGTTCAAAGACAGGGTGAGGGAGAGGGTGGTGGGATGGATGATGTTTGGAGAATCTCAATTATCAGTTTCCTGGCTCCAACAAGTCTAGGGCTACACGTTGGTGTTCAGCATTCCGTTAACTTCTTCTACCTGGTGGGGGTTTTAGTATCTGCAAAACAACTTAGGCGTGTGCGTCAGACTTATTTTTACTTTTGAAACAGAACTGGGAGTCCTTGTGACTGATTTGGTGTTGAAATTATGGTTACTCTCCTGCCTGACTGCCCTATCTTTGTTTCAGCATTCTTTGCTTCCCTAAACATTAACCGCTAGGGCCTGTTCTTTGTTCTACAGAGGGCCTAGGAGGTCACAGTATATTTCATGACTGCATTTCCCAATCAGCAGTAAGTGAGGACACAGAGGAGTCTCTCCTGAGACGCTCCTGCAGGGTCCTGCTCAGTTTCAAATCAGTGGTTTCTATCTTAGGGGCTTCTTCTCTGTTGCTCACTCAGACAGAGGCCAACTTCTCTGTTGTATAAGACGCCCTAAGAAAAGACTCACATGGCAAAGAACTGAGGGGCAGCTCCAGCCAAGAGCCAGCCAGGAACCAAGGTCCTCAGTCCAACAGCCCATGCGTGTCCAACTCTTTTTGACCCTATGGACTGTAGCCTGCCAAGCTCCTCTGTTCATGGGATTCTCCAGGAAAGAATACTGGAATGGTTGCCATTTCCTACCCAGGGGATCTTCCTGACCCAAGGATCAAACCTAGGTGTCCTATGTCTCCGGCACTGGCAGGCAGATTCTTTACCACTGATCCACCTGGGAAGCTGGCCCACAAGGAACTAAATTCTTCCAACAGCAACATGAATGAGTTTGGAAGCTTATTCTCCCCCAGCCAAGTCTTCAGATGAGACCACAGCCCCCAGGTGACAGCTTGACAGCAACCACATGAGGGCTTTAAAGCCAGAGGCACCAGCTGAGCCCCACTTGATCCCTGCCCCACAGAAACTATAAGATAATAAATATGCGTTATTTTAAGTTGCTACGTTTAAAGAGTCATTTGTTCTTTAGTGAGAGGCTATAAACAAATGAGAGGTACAAAGCTACAACTGATTAAAAGTAGGTGAAGCCCATTCACAAATCTAGTTACATGCTGACACACCTGAGCATTAAACCAGTGTTTCTGAGATGGAGCAGAACCCTTGATCAATGGATAAAAGAACACTATGTGTAAGGATAAGAAGAGGCAGGTTATTCCAACAGGAGAAAATACCCAAATGAGCACTGTTCCTTCAAAAACAGTCACCTTGGGTGACTGGACACATTCCGGTAATACCATTGTTCCAACCACATCTGAAATAACTCTTAGATATTCCACTGTGAACAGCAAAGAGGCTGTTGATCACATCTCAGGAACAGATACCCAAAGACAGGAACCTTGGCTTCTCTGGCGGCTCAGATGTTACAGAAATCCCATGGACAGGGGAATTTGTGGGCTATAGTCCATGAGATCGCAAAGAGTCAGCCGAACTGGCTGAGCAAGACACAAGTGGAGAAAATTCCTTGAGTCTAAAGTAGAAGAGAGCTTTCCCACAGCGGTTTGTAGTGGGGTACTTACTAGTGAGCCCCAAGACCCTGGTTTCCTGAAGCCTCTGGGCCAGAGAGCATGGAGCATCACTGTGACCATCTCACTGGCTGCTGTGCAGGGGTGAGCTGCGAGTGAGTGGCGAAGGGGGTGCCCTCCCCCCTACCACTTGGGCAGCTCCACCCCACACAGAGGGTGGCGGTGCCTGCCTGGATGAGGGGCTTATGCAGATGCCAGAAGAGTCTCTCTCCAGGGACCCAAGAAGCAAGGGGCTTCTGGCCTTCACAGCTCCCTAATCTCTCTCTCTCTATCCATGGACTACTTCTGGCTCCTTGCTTCAAAGTAAGCACTTTAACCATGCATGCACATTCCCTCTGCACAAAGTTGTTGCTGTTCAGTCGCTAAGTCGTGTCTGACTCTTTGTGATTCCACGGACTGGGCACACCAGGTTTCTCTGACCTCCACTATCTCCCAGAGTTTGCTCAAGTTCTGTCCTGCAAGTCAGTGATGCTATCTAACCATTTTATCCTCTGCTGCCCTCTTCTCCTTTTGCCTCCAATCTTTCTTAGCATCAGGGACTATTTCAATGAGCTGACTCTTCAAATTGGATGGCCAAAGTATTGGAGCTTCAGCCTCAGTCCTTCCAATGAGTATATTCAGGATTGATTACCTTTAGGATTAATTGGTTTGATCTCTTGGCTGTCTAATGGATTCTCCAGAACCACAATTCAAAAGCATTAATTCTTTGGCACTCAGCCTTTTATACAGTTCAAATCTCACATCTGTATATGACTACTGGAAAAACCTCTCCACATCAGAGCTCCTTATTTTGAGATACTTGATTTGAAAATGTTTCACTGAAATCAAAATATATTCCCCTTATCCAGGAAATGCCAACATTCTCCATCTCGAAAGAAGAGGAATAGAGTGGCTTCTCTTTTGTCATAAATTCAAATGGAGTAAACTTTTGAATGGCTGTGAAACTATTCTTAAAAATTACATCACTCTCTTTTGCAGACAAAATCATTGATGGTGACTGTCAAAATTCCAAAGAGGTTATTATTAAGAAGTCTTGAGGAATTGTTGCAAACACAAATCTGATCCTAGAAAATTATGTAGGGAATTTCCCTGGTGGTCCAGCAGTTAGGACTCTGAGCTTTCATGGCAGGGGGCACTGGCAGCCAAAAATAAAGAAAGAAAGGAAGGAAGGTAGAAAACCATGTAGATAGAAGCAAACAATCCTCTTACTTAAAATGTTCAAAGATTTTATTTGGAAGTTTCATGTAAGTTCAATACTTCCTAAAATATTTTAACGAAGAAATGAATTTTCATCAGCCCTCCATACAGATACTTCTAGATATCCTCTCGTTCTAGTTTTTAGTTCTGACATTAGCCCTTTCAGTGTATTTATGATATATAAGCGATTGAAGCTTGGGGACAGAATAAGTTCAACTGCCTCAGGGCCCACCTCTGGAAGTGGAAGAGTAAAAGGCGGTACCCGAGGCTCCTCTCAGTTGTGTGGTTACCAGGGAGAGTCTAAGAGGGCACTCTTCAAAGACAACTTGAGCATTCCACCTCCTCTCCCATCAGAGAGCTCCCGCCCCAGCACCAAGGCTAGATTCCGTTTACTCCCCCTTCCCCTTCTCCGGTAGCCGCTAATGGAGGTGGTGAGTCGTCATCCTCTGAGGGTGGATTAATCTCCAGAAAAGCTTTGAGACACCTGCGGCTATATTCAAATGAATCAAACACATTTTTAGATGGCTAATAACATTTGGAGTCCCGAAGAGGCATGACATAAATTGATTTTTTTTCCTTGGGTATGTTTTCTAAGTGGACTCAGAGGGCAATTTCCTAAGCCAAGTGCTTTGATGCCTGTAATAATCATATTGGTTCTTGTGATTTGCAGGAAAAGTGTCAATTAGATACATGAGGTCTAAGATGGTTAATTAAATTCATTCCCATTGCTTTATAGCTGTACCTCTCAGGATACACAAAACCAATGCTCTAAACAGAGGCTTCAAAGAGGCAACTAAAATAATTTTACTGTTGTTTCTAATGAAGTTTTAACAGTTGCATTTATAGCTCATTAATGGCATCAGTCACTTAGGGGTTTATCTTCATAAAGAAGTAGAAATGATAACAGCTTCAGTTAAGAATTATTGCAAAACACTGAAACAATCTGCTATTAATTTATACTAATTTCCAGCTAAAGATAGTTTGCTCAGAAGACAATTATGATTCATAAGAGAGTGAGTCAAGGGAAAGGTGATGTGGGGGCAGTGCCTGGTAACAAAGCAAAAAAAAAAAAAAAAAAATCCTGAAACGACATTGATTCATCCCAGAACTCCAGAGCAACTACAGGATTTTTCCATCTTTTGACTTAGTTTATTCTATCTTTCCCATTTGTTTTTAATATATGTTTATTCACTGTTAATTATGAAAATGTATGTTTATTCTGGAAAAACAGTGAGAACAGTGCAGAGTAAAAATGAAAGTTCCTTTGAATTTCTTTAATATGAAAAATGATTAATTACAATTTTAACACCCTCCCCCTCTGCTTTACTCCACAATTCTGGTTTTTCTCACATTCTCTCTGTTCTGCTTCGTGCCCCTCAAGGTCTCCTCCACTCCCACTTGGGCCTTCGTTTCAGATTTCTTACTGGATCCAGCCCAGCCTCTGGAGGGTCATTCCTGACGCGGGCAGCTCTTTTAAGGCGGCCTCTCCGCGCCACCGGCTCCCTCTTGTGGCTCCATCAGGGCACTGCATACCACTGAAGGGGGGCCGGACCTTGGAAACTGCTGCTGCTAAGTCGCTTCAGTCGCATCCGACTCTGCAACCTCATAGACGGCAGCCCAGCAGGCTCCTCTGTCCCTGGGATTCTCCAGGTAAGAACACTGGAGTGGGTTGCCATTTCCTTCTCCAATGCATGAAAGGAAAAGTGAAGTCGCTCAGTCGTGTCCAACTGTTAGCGACCCCATGGACAGCAGCCTACCAGGCTCCTCTGTCCATGGGATTTTCCAGGGGGGAGTACTGGAGTGGGGTGCCATTGCCTTCTCCGACCTTGGAAGAGCAGATCCCAAGAGGCAAGTGAACTGAACACTCAGGACTCCGCCAAGTTTCCACCTTCTAACTGAAAAGACACATCCAGAGAGCAGTTTGGGTCTCCTAATAAATGTTAGGTTAGCTCTGATTCCTTCTCATTCTTTAAATTTCTCAGTTTCTCCAAGACTTTCCAAGAAGTGTCAAAAATGTCTTGTTTAACCGAAATTTCCTCAAAGAGTAGAACTTAAATGTTCTAGATAAATGTGATGGATGTGTTAATGAACTAAACAGGGAATACTTTCCCTATTTATATGTATATCAAATCACCATGATGTACACTTTAAATAGTGTACAGTTTTATATGTCAACTTGGTCTCAATAAATCTGGGGGTGGGGGGCAGAGTATAGCCTGCAGGACTGAAATGTGTGTGTTCGTGTGTGTATGTGAATGTATGTGTGAGAGAAGAGTGTGTGTGTGTGTGTGTGTGTGTGTGTGTGTGTTGTGTGCAGGCATAGCTAGGAGGAGAGACAAAGGAGAGCAGAGTTGATGAAAGCTGCTGTATCAGTTTATAAGTCTTCTGGAAGGACTTCAAGATTCATTTGCTTAATATACAGATATTAAATACTCAGAATATGCCGGCACCGGGGATGCCCAAACGTACCCAGCACGTTGCTGCTACCAAGGTGCTCTTTTAAGCTAATGGGAGAAATGCTGCTCTAGGAGCAAGCTCTGAATGACAGGCAGTCAGAGGTGGGAGGCTGAGCCTCTTCTCCAACCACCACCTGGACCTTCCAGTGAGTCACTTAATCTCTCTGCATCTCAGTGTTCTCATCTCTAAAATGAGGACAAATCTCCTTCATATTTGTCTTCATCGGCTTATGAAAGTTGACTGAACTAATGAATATGTGAAAGTGCTCCAAGAACTCCATAGCAATGTTAACTAGGTGCTGTTATAGTCTCAATATAATGTGAGGGTCCCTACAAAAAAAACAAAAACAAAAACAAAAACACAAAACTTGTATATCTATCACTTCCCTATAGCCTGTGCTTGAAACTCTATCTAAGGAGAGTTTCACTCCTTCCGGGGTCTATTTTGCTGGAATCATGGGTTGTTACCTGCGAGCACAATGTTAATTTGTCAGATTAACCCAGCCGTGGGCTTCCCTGGTGGCTCAGTCAGTAAAAAAATCTGCCTGCAATGCAGAAGACCTGTTTCCATCCTTGGGTTGGGAAAAAGCCCTGTTGAAGGAAAGGGCAACTCACTCCAGTATTCCTGCCTGGAGACTTCCATGGACACAGGAGCCTGGAGCCAGTGCATGGGGTCGCAAGAGTCAGACACAACGGCACAGCTAAGCTGCCACCAGCCCATCTGTGGACCATGTTTCCTGGCATCCGAGTGGACAGTCTCTCGGGAGCTGGCTCAGGGACTCACCCCACTCTGTGAAGAGTCTCGCAAGAACTGGCTTGGTGACTAATCCCATGGCATGGCAATGTTCCAGTCCTCAGCTGGGACTGTGGTTCCTGACCATCATGTCATCAGTGGCTCCAGCACTGAGGTCTCCCTTTCTCCAACACTTTCCAGGTGCCATCCTCACTTGGGCTGGCTTTACTCTGAATTCTTTTGGGCATTGCTCTTTGCTGCCGTGGTGGAGTGACCCTTAACTCAGTTCTACAATGCAAGGTTGTAGCAGGGACTGACATGCCCAACCCACATCTCCTTGGTGCTTGCCTCAAAAGACCTGTGGCTACTTTTGTAAATAGTAATTTTTCTCTGCTGAGGGCTGTTTTGGGCTGCCAAGGAGTTAATGTCCCCCAGACACAGCCCTCAAGCAATGATAGCTGAGATGTGGGCGGATAAACACATCAGCTTCCTCATCCCTCAGGACAGTGGATAACTCTGAGGAATGTTCCAGAATATTTCCCAGAGCCATTAAGCCCCAGTGTTCTCCAGAGGGCGCCTATTGGATTATATTCCCTTTATTAGGCCCCTGCCCTTCTTTGTGGTGCTTCCTGGGATCCTCTCAAAAATAAAATACTTAGACTCAAATCCATCTCTCAAGGATCCTGATGGTGTGAAAGACTGAAGGCAAAGGAGAAGAGGATGGCTGAGGATAAGATGGTTAGATAGCATCACCGACTCAATGGGTGTGAATTTGAGCAAACTCGGAGATAGTGGAGGACAGAGGAGCCTGGCGTGCAGCAGTCCATGGGGCCGCAAGAGTCAGAAATGACTTAGCAGCTGAATAACAATAACCTAAGGCAGTTGGTGTGGAAGTTGTCCTGGATGAACACCCTGAGGATGGAATTGTGGAACTGGATCACTTATCAGCCCAATGTTGGAGACCACATTGTTGGTGTTAAAGGAAGTTCTGAAAGGATCTCTAAGATTCTTATCTCACTCAGGTAGGGAAGAGTTCTCTAAAATTCTCATCTGCAGTGAGTTCAGATGGAATCTGCTGGAAGGAGGTGCATCAGCTCATGCAATGGCTCCAGCACGTCTAAGTCTAGAGAGTTGCTGAGTTGTTGTTAACTACTACTGAAACCTAAAGGAAGAAAACAACAGGCTCAGCGCAGCCAACCATCAGCTTAGAGCACAGTGTGAAAGCCCGAAGGCGTCCATGGCAGCGTGTTTTAAAATCCTCATCTTCTGCAGCTGAGGGCTGATCAGGAAGAAATCCAGGTCTAGAACCTGACTGTCAGAGCGTTGCAATAACAGAGGAGGTTGGATCACAGCCGTGGCGTGTCTCCTACAGGGAAACGAGGGCCCTGAGAAGGAGGGAGTGGGACCCAGAACCTGAGATGGGAAACCCTGGGAGGTGAGCCTAAGAGCCTGACCCCTCCTTGGAGCTCTGGGCTGGCAGAAGTCACCCCCTCCCACTTGCTAGAGGAGAGCAGTTGCCCCTCACCGGGGAGTTAAAGGCCTCCCCCAGCCAGATACCTTGTTAGACAGTGTTTGCTGTCCTAAAGACCTGCTCTGTGACTCCTCAGTGCTGCTAGATCAACAATTATGGTCAAGTGTCAGAAAGGCCTGGGTGGAAGGAAAGAGATGGGGTTCATCCAAACAGCCACAGGACCTGACCTGAGGGTTGACGGCCTCTAGGTGAGTCCTACTGTGCGTCCAATCTGTTTCTACAGGGAGAGTCTGAGGCATCATTTCCCAAGGTCGTGTTCAATGACTTCATGTCGGTGGCTAGAAATTACCCATGGTTGGAGCATGGACTACGTAAAAATCAGTAAAGGCCACATGTTCAGGCAAGGGCTTGTTTTCTTTTCTCCTCCTTCTCCCCTACCTCCCCCTCCTCCTCTTTCTCCTCCTTCTTTGTGGAGGGCAGGTTTACCAGCATACCACTGAAATGGGGACGAGATCTCCATGTGGTTCACAGACCCAGTTTGGACCCATTTTGAGACTGACTTGAGACATTTATCATACGGCTTTGTGTACACCGCTCTAACAGGGGGCCTCTCAACTTAGATCCTTGAAAGAACTAGGTAGTCTCCTTTCCCTAGCATAGAATTACTGTGGCAAATGGCTGTGGGATTTGGGGGGAGATTAGAGGACAAGCTTCCCAATACATCTGATGTGGTATGTTGCAGGATTCTTCCTGAAAAGCACCTGTGTGTGTGTGTTAGTCACTTCAGTTGTGCCCTACTCTTTGTGACCCAGGGGAACATAGCCCACCAGGCTCCTCTCTGTCCATGGGATTCTCCAGGCAAGAAATACTGGAGTGGGTTGCCATGCCCTCCTCCACGGGATCTTCCCAACCGGGAATCAAACTTGTGTCTCTTGTGCCTCCTGCATCAGCAGGCAGATGTCCCCAGTCATCACTATTGACTCTCACCATCGATTGTCATCATGCCACGCCTGCATTTACCACTAGCACCACCTGGGAAGGCTGAGAAGGACCTGATCCCTCCTTTAATAATGTGCTCTGGGTCTGAGAACTGACTCCTATCTAAAAACTAGAGGAGAGATGGTGACTTTTCACAGTGGCAGCTGATACCAGCCTTCTGCTCAGTTGCTCTTGACCTTTTTGGATACACAACAGGTCAAGCAGCACCGCCAAGGGCTGCCTATGACCTCATCCCTAGACACACTGGTCTGTCTCCACCAGAGGCCCTTGCAGGTCAAAGTCCCTAGATTGTGCTTCTGCCTTGCGCCTCACTATGACAATCACTTCCAGCTTGCCGCTGATGATTAAGTGCCTCCAGTTGGCCTTCAGTACTTCATCATGAGCATGGAGCCCAAGTCGAATGTAGCAAGCATCTCCTACAGTCAATCCTGGCCTGCGGAAGACAGCTGCTGCTGTGCCTCTCGGGGATGATGGTGACCCCATCCCTAACTAGTGGATTCCTTATCACTTTAGTAATGAGAGCGTCTTCGGTGCCCTCACCAGGATATGAATCCTGAATCATGAGCGCTCCATATCAAGAAACCCTGCCTTACTTGCTGTCTCCCAACTCTGACTCCCAACCCCTCCCAAAGCTCTAAAGATCCATTCCCAAATATGTTCTCCCATCCCTCCCTGTGGGCTCTCCTGGTGGCTGAGATGGCAAAGAATCTGTCTGCAGTGTGGGAGACCCAGGTTCAGTCCCTGGATCGGCAAGATCCCCTGGAGAAGGGAATGGAAACCCACTCCAGTATTTTTCCTGGAGAATCCCATGGACAGAGGAGCCTGGCCGGCTGCAGTCCATGGGGAGGCAAAGAGTCAGACAAGACTGAGCGACTAACACTTTCACACTTCACATCCCTCCCTGTATGCAAACACAATGGATGTATTGGTCGGCTGGCAGAACTCACCAGGAAGTTTATCAGAAGTGCAGGACCTCACACTTGTCCGCAACTTATTGACTCAGAACCAGCTTGCAAAGGCAATACTCCAGGTGATTCATATGTTCATTTAAGGATGAGAAAGCACTGCTTCAGAACTCTCCAGAGACTCCCAGCCGAGTCTTCAGTTCCTTAAGCCTGAATAAAATGGCTATGACTTGCTCCAACACTTTTGCCAATGGTCCCCATCAATGGCAGGCAGATTCTTCACCACTAAGCCACCTGGGAAGTCCCAGGTCTTTATTTTTTAACTGGGCTTTCTTCTCTAACAGTTGCCTAGTAACATCTCATTGCATTTAGCTCTGTGCAATTTAATTGCAGTTTATTTTCTCTGGTCTCAGATTGATGAGACAGATACCTAAATCCTCTCTAAGTGTGAAGATGCTGTTTTTACCTCCTCCATCACCCTGATGGAGGCAGGTCCCCGGTCATCACTATTGACTGTCATTGTTATCACCATGGAGTGCGTCCATTACATCTCACTTAGTCAAGGACCATTTCTACAGAAGCATACACTGAGCAGATAATGCCTTGCTCTAGCTGACCTCATTTCCGTGACCAGTTTGGCTTTTTTTAATCCTCTGACAGGATTCTGTAACTTAATTTGCTTTCACTTATAGTTTTAAATCGCCTTCCCCAGCCATTCCCACTTCCCCCCAGCACTTCACTGCTTCTCATCTACCCAGTGCAGCGGGTTCCTTCCTCCTGTTCCCCCTCCACCTTTGCCCACTTACTCGAAGGTTTCTGCTATTGTCAGAACAGCCAAAGACAACAGTGCTTCAACAAGCAAGAAACAGTCTTCACACTCTCAGGATTTCCTATTATGTGATGTGCAGCCTTTTCCAGAAACACAATTGCGCCTAAATATAGAAACTGCCTAGATGCACCTTCATCTCAACACAATGACTCCACGGCCACTGGGACTGGCCTTGAACGAGGGCCAACCACTTTGAAAGGCAGAGACACTCTGTCAGTGGAGGTGAAGGAAGCGGCTTCCAGGGATTTCCACGAGCGGGCAGGCAGCTGTTTACTTATTCCCCGTTCTTTTGTTATTTTGTTTGATTTTGCCAGTAAAGCTTGGGGAGGAGGAAGGAAGGAGGAAGAGAGGGGACCGTGGACCAGAAGGAAGAAATAGAGGGGTGGGGGGCTAAGGAAGACCAGGAGGTGTCAGTGATAACGATGAGATGGAGGACATGACTCACAAGAAAAGGAGACGTGACAGGTGGCTTGTTGGAGGAGGATGGATAAACTGGAGAAGGAGGGGAGGCAAGATTTCCACGTGCTCTGTAGCCGTCTCTACCCAGCTGGCATGGCCAGGACTTCACAGCAAGGTCCTGGTTTCCCGAGAATAGAGGATGAAGAGGGCCAGTTTTCATGTCAGTGCCAGATTCCAGACTGTTTGTTTCCTGCTTTGTAATCCCTTGAGTAGCATAACTGCCTCTGGGAAGAGAAATTCTCACCTCTAGCCACACTCCCTTCCATCTGTGTGTGCATTTGTCGGGGACAGGGTGATGCCTCGAGGAGTTAAAAACAGCATCTTCACACTTGGAGAGGATTTAGGTATCTGTCTCATCAAACTGAGACCAGAGAAAATAAACTGCAATTAAATTGCATGGAGCAAAATGCAAAGAGATGTTATTAGGCAACTGTTAGAGAAGAAAGCTCAGTTAAAAAATAAAGACCTGGGCTTCCCAAGTGGCTCAGTTGGTGAAGAATCTGCCTGACAGTGCAGGGACTTAGGTTCAATCCCTGGTCTGGGAAGATCCCACATGCAGCAGAGCAACTAAGTCCATAGGCCACAAATACTGAGCCTGTGCTCTAGAGCTCAGGAGCCGCAGCTGCTGAAGCCCGTGTGCCTGAGAGCCTGTGCTCCTCAGCAAGAGAAGCAACTGCAGCTAGACAGCAGCCCTGGCTTGCCACAATTAGAGAAAAGCATACGCAGCAGCAAAGACCCGGCGCAGCCAAAAATAAAAAAATAATTAATTTAAAAAGTAATAAAGACCTAAATTGGTTATTGGAGGAGATGATCCTAGGAGAGAGTTTTTTAGTGATGATTCTGGGAGAACACTTCCTTTTTTTTTTTTTAACTTTTTATTTTGTACTGGTGTACAGACAATTAACAATTCTGTGATAATTTCATGTGAACAGCAAAGGGACCCAGTCACGTCTCTTCTCCCCCAAACCACCTTCCCATCCAGCTACGACATAACATTGAGCAGAGATCCATGTGCTATACAGTACGTCCTTGTTTGTCATCTATTTTAAACATAGCAGTGTGTACATGACCTCCCAAACTCTCTAAGTATCCCTTCCCCCACTGCTGGTAGCCATACGTTCGTTTTCTAAGTCTGTGACTCTCCTTCTGTTTTGTAAGTTGATTTGTATCATTTCTTCTTAGATTCAATATATAAGGGATGTCATACAATGTTTCTCCGTCTCTGACTGTCTCACTGTACTCAGTATGACACTCTCGGAGAACACTTTAAGTGACCTGGAAATTCAGAAGAAAGCAGAATTGGTGAGAAGCCAGGAGACAAGTAAGTCTGAAGTTACCAGGAGAGAAATAAGCAGAAAGCTTCGAGGGCCCCAGCGGGTGGCAAGCTCTCCTGAGTCACAGTTAAGCAGAACTCAGGTTCTAATCCCATCTCTGCCCATTACCAACTGGAACTTGTTCTGGAAGTATCTGGAAGTACTTGCCTCACCTTCCTAAGCCTCAGGTGCCCCATCTGTAAAACCAGGACAATGACATGCATTTCACAAGGTGAGGATTGCACAAGGTGTGAGTGAAAAGTTCCACTTCCCAAACATTCTGTTCAGAGGATTTACGGGCAGAGTCAAGATTCAGGAGGTGATGAGAAAAGAGCTTTGTCCTGGAATCAGGCATGGGACCAGAGAGAAAAGGAAAAGCATGAAGGCAAAAACAGAAAGAGTTCAGATTAGACCCGATGAATGAGCAAAAAGTGCTGTGACCCAGGGACCTAGACTATGCGAGAAGAGGAAAAATGGGGGCCGGGGGAAAGAGCCACGTTCTGGTACATGCTGTGTCTCGGAGCAGGTGAAGATATATGGGAAGATCCTCCCTCTAGGACCAGTCAGTCCAGCTACCATATGAAGGTAGCTAGAATCGCAACCACGAATGAAGTCATAGACCCAGCCGCTGAGCGTTGTGTCCCTTATCAGTTTAATTCCTTCTCAGCGGGGATCCACCCTTCAGTACCCGCTCTGTGATAATAGGTAAAACTCTTTTACAATGAGTGCAATGTTAATCTTTATCGGTAGAGGGTGCCAGAGGGACATCGCAGGACAAAGGGGCTTCTCAGTCCTGGTATATTGATCTTTCTTGCTTGCTTCCCTCACCCTGGCTGCAGGGCCTGACAGCAGTGCGCAGCCCACCTCAGCCACGTGACCAGACTGTGCAGGTTGTAGAGTTCTTAGGCCTCTGAGACCCCTAGCCCGGGCCAAGAGACCCATTTGCCCCAGCCCTTGTGCTGTGAACACTATCTTCCTTCCATGCCTCACACTTGCAATGGAACCCCACCTCCTCCTGTATCCTAATCTCCAGGATCAGCTGGCCTGCACCCCAAAATGCCGTTTCCCACCATATTTCCAACGTGAGTGCCACACACCAGCTTCAGCTCGCCTGCATCCGTGAAATCCTTCTTGCTCGACTGGTGGCTAAAATCTGGCCGAGCAGCCCAGTGAACTTAACCTCCGTCTTATGTGCTCAACTGTGCCTTCTCCAACTGGGCTGCAGCCCCAGGCTTGCTGGGAGCCCCTCTTGCCAAGCTCATTTTGCCCTGAGCACCCTCTCTTAGAGGATACCCATTAGGAGTCTCTTTATATCTTCATAGTTACTTTCCTATCAGAATTAATAATTTTTTGTATTAAATGTCCCCTATTTGAATTTCTGTGTGGTTTCTGTTTCTCTGAGTGTACCCAGACCAACACAACCGTAAACGGCAGCTTACCTCACAAAGAGACAGCAAGAATTATGTGGTCTTGTTGGAAATATACAATACATTTATTAAACATTCTTGTCAAAACAGCAGTCTGATCAAGTCTTAGATCTAACTGCAAGCATTCAAGGAATATACAGGAGACAGGAATGTGTTAAATAGTATCATCAGAGGCAGTTAGCAAAATCCAGGCTGTGGGAAACTTCATAGGAAAAATTAGCCAGAATTCTTCAACAAATGAGAGACGGAGCCTATTAATTATCAGAGACTTAAAAGGCATATTAACCAATTAAAATTCATAGACATTCTTTGAATCTGGATTCAAAGAGATTGTTAAAAAAAGATTTATGAGACAATTGAGGAAATTTAAATACTTCTGGATATGTGATGACATTGAGGTAATTATTTTTAAAAAAATAAAAGAGCTAATGGAGGAACTATAAACCCTGAATAATTGACACCATTAGGGAATCATTTTTCTTATTATATATGATGAGTATTTTTAAGAGCTTTGATTTTTCTTTTTAGATTCACTAGCTAAAATGTTAACAAGTGAAATGGTATGATGTTGGGGATTTGCTTCAAAATAATAGCCTGGGGATGGAAAAATATATTGACCATGAGTTAATAATATCAAAACTTGGTAATGCGTGCTTGAGTCCACTTTTTGAAAAAGATTTTAACACTTCTATAAACTGATAATACAGAAAAGCAACCTAATTGAAAAATAAGCAAAGGGTATAAATAGTCAATTCATGAAAGAAATATACATGGCCAAAAAACTTGTAAATGTGCTCAACTTTGCTGTAATAAAGAAAAGGCAATACAAGATTAATAAAAATATGGGGGAATGGATATTCCCATTGGCATTACCATATTGAAGAATCAGTTGGCTGAATTCTTCAAAATTTAAAATGTGCATTTCTATAAACTCAACAGTTTTTCTTCTACCTATCTTAGAGAAATGGTCAAATGTGTGGACAATAATATTAGTTTATTTCAAATTTATTTTTGATATAGCAGAATCCTAGAAGCAAACCAAATATCATCAATGGAAAAAGTGAAACTTTCTCCTTTCTCAGTCGTGTCCAACTTTTTGTCACCCCATGGACTGTAGCCCACCAGGCTCCTCTGTCCGTGTAATTTTCCAGAGAAGAATACTGGAGTGGGTTGCCATTTCCTTCTCCAGGGGATCTTCCCAACCCTGGTATTGAACCTGGGTCTCCCGCATTGCAGGCAGACTCTTTACTGAAAGAGTCAGCAGACTCTTGTCGTTAACAAAAAGGAGTAGTTAAAACATGATATAGGGACCCTCCACAGCAGTTATAAAAAGAAAGACTACACGGGTTGACATGGTTAAGAGCTCTAGGACATATTATCAAGTCAAAAAGCATATTACAAAGGTATATGTTCCATTTGATCCCACTTCTGTAAGAATAAAACTAAACTAAAACATCCAGAATCAGTTCAGTCGTTCAGTCATGTCTGACTCTTTGCGACCCCATGAATTGCAGAATAAGTCCCCCTTAAGAAAATGGCATGTTTGTAAATGTTTAATATGTACATGACTTCCTATATATACATACAATGCTTTGTTGACTTTTTATAAGAATACACTCATAGTGCTTGTATGGTTTTCTTTTACTTTATAAAGTATGTGAATGCCGCAGTGAATAAATCATAAGTGACCCGAGTGGGAGAGAGGACCGCAGTGGATTGGGAGGGTGGTGGGTCCCGCCCCAAAGGCCACACCTCCCAAGAGGCCCTGCTCCATCCTCCCTGCAGGGTCCCATTGGTGCATAGGTAAACAGTCAAGCTGTAAGATACAGAAAATCCGAATATATTGTTTATTTAAAAGGGTTTCCTAAATGTATCTTGTCATAGGATTTTAGGCCCAGGAGGAATCTTTGAGACCAGCTCTTTCAGTTCCTGACTTTCAAGGATGAAAAAGCTGAGGTCTAGAGAAACTAAAAGAGTTACCCAAGGCCCCCAGACTATTTGGCTCTACACCAAAAGGACAGGCAGGAAAGCATGCCCAGGAAACTTCTGAATGTTTGGGAACCTGGAGGAAGTAAGGAGGGAATTATGTGTTCAGGACGAACATCCAGATTAGAATTCCTGCAAAGTTGCTGACAGCCACGTATGAATGACCGTGTTCAGCGAAAATCACCAGGATGAGGAGGATGAATCATCCCAGGCTTTGTTCTTTGTAGGACAGCACATTTTTCTCTGGCTCTCCCTGTTCTATATCAGGAGATTGTTTCCACCGGGGTCACCGGGCTGAAGGACCCACTAAATTTGGCTTCATTTCTGTCTTGGCAAGCTGCCATGGCCAGGGTGGTGGAGGAGTGTTTACACGTGTCAGGCCCTAGGAACATTTTTGCTGTTCTGTCTGATAAAGCCCAGAGTCAGATGGGCAGAGTGGTGAAAAGAGCACTGGACACAGAGTCAGCTAGCTTGGGGTTAGTTGCTATTCCGTCATGAACACAGCTGTGTAAGCTTCAGCCAATCTTGTAGGGAGTTCTAAGCATGCAAAATAAATAGGTTCAGTGTGATTCCCCCAGGTCTTGTGTTTGGGGAACCTATGTGGGAAGAAAAGTAGCTTCCAAGCTGAGTAACCATTTTCAGAATAGGTTCTCTCAAGCAGAAGGAGAAATCAGTGCAATGCTGCACTGGAAAATATGCGGGTTATTTTCAGATATCTTTGGATACTGATTTCTAACATAATTACACAGTGATAAGAGAACAGGCTCTGTATGATTTCAGTACCTTTAGACCATGAAATGTTTACTCCTTGTTTTATGTCCCTGACTATGTTCCAGAGTCTCCTGGTTTATAGTCTATGGGAACTTAGAATTTGTACCTTGCAGTTGTGTGAAAATTGTATAAATCTTAATTATGTTGAATTGGTCACAGTGCTTTTAGGCTCTACAATATCCTTCTACTTCTCTGTCTATTCATTCTATTAATTTTTGAGAGTTTGAAATTAACTAAAAATCTGAATTTATATACTTAAAAAATAAATGTAATATACAGTGGAACTACATATAACTTTGTTCTGTATTTTTTAGGTCTACTGTAAATGTGTTATCATACTTTCATAATTAAAACAAAATTTTTTTTTAAAGAAGAAAAAAGTAGTGCAGTGTTGGAGCCACAGTCATAGGACCATGGCCAAATACTAAGCAAGGAAAAGTAGGATCAAGTTTGCCATCACTGTTCCATCCAGGGAGAGCAAGGAGGCTCATCCTCAGGACCAACTCTCTGTAATGACTGCCTGGAGCAATGTGTTGGGAAGGATGTGAACTAAGGCTGAACTCAGGGAAGAGCACACTCTGATCCATTAATAATGCTTGCCAGGGGTGAGGAGCCAGCAGCACGGGGGAGGTTCACCGTGTTTCTGTTACTCCTGCACACAGTTACATTTATGTTCCTATAGCCATGAGCCTAGAGAAGGCATTGGCACCCCACTCCAGTACTCTTGCCTGCAAAATCCCACGGATGGGGGAGCCTGGTGGGCTGCAGTCCATGGGGTCACTAACAGTCGGATAGACTGAGCGACTTCATTTTCACTTTTCACTTTCAGGCATTGGAGAAGGAAATGGCAACCCATCCCAGTGTTCTTGCCTGGAGAATCCCAGGGACGGGGGGAGCCTGGTGGGCTGCCATCTATGGGGTCTCACAGAGTCTACAGGGTCGCACGACTGAAGCGACGCAGCAGCAGCAGCAGCAGCAGCCATGAGCCCATGGGCCCAGTGCAAAGTAAGAAAATGCAGGTGATAAAATCTTAGTAAGAAAGTTTCAAGAAGCTGGCTCATTTGGGATAAAAGTATCCCTGAATTAGGAAGAATCAGGAAGCCTGGGTTCTGTTCTTTGGTCTGTCACTAAACAGCTTTCAATCTTGGAGGAAAATCCTAAAGGAAAATCCTAATGGAAATCAACCCTGAATATTCATTGGAAGGACTGATGCCGAAGCTGAAGCTCTGGTATTTGGCTACCTGATGCAAAGAGCCAACTTATTGGAAAAGGCTGTAATTCTGGGAAAGATTGAGGGCAGGAGGAAAAGGGGGCAGCAGAAGATGGGATAATTGTATGGTTTCACTGACTCAGTGGATGTGAGTTTGAACAAACTCTGGGAGAGAATGAAGGACAGGGAAGCCTGATGTGCTCTAATCCATGGGGTTGCAAAGAGTCCGACACAGCTTAGCAAGTGAACAATTTTGTAGAAATCAATAACAGATTGAGAACCCTATTTAAACCAAGTCCTCCTGTAACCAAGTTCTTCTAGTGAGTTCATAACTAACCACTCCTTCAAAACTTTATTCCCTTTCTTGTCCTGATCCTATTCCCATCAGGACTGATGAGTATCAAAGATAAAGGGGGACTGAAGCTGAGCAGGACCCTGGGGGCCCTTCCAAGTACAATTCCCTTCCAGCCCCCTTTTGACTTTTCCTGACTTCCAAAGAGTTAATGATTACAACAGTGAAGTCATCTGACTCCTAGTTCCTCCTGAAGGGATATACATAACAATCTGATGCCTATCTTTGAGTTGTTCTGCAGAAATTAAGACCTCCACCAGGTGGAGGATAGTGACTATGTGGTGACCACAGGCGCATACACAGATCCCAGACTGGTTAGAATGGAAGGATGCTAATTAAGATTCCTGAAAAAGCACCCTTATCGCACCACCAACCAATCAGAAAAATGTCCACAAGCTAATCAGGACTAGGATTCTCAGTCCTAGAGCTGACTTTAAAAATCCTTCCCTGAAAGCCATCGGGCAGCTTGGGTCTTTCGAGCAACAGCTGAGCTGCCCACTCTTCTTGCTAGGCACCCTGCAGTAAATCCTGAACTTTCCTTCTCTACAGCCTGTGTCAGCAATTTGGCTCTGCTGCGTGTTGGGCAAGCCAACTCATCTTCAGTTTGACAACACTAAGTTCTGAAATCTGCTCTGGTTTGAGGTGTGATAAGGGAGGCCACTGAAGGGTCGTTTTTGTGGTCATGTTCAGGACGACAGAGGAGGAGATGGCTGGATGGCATCACTGACTTGATGGACGTGAGTCTGAGTGAACTCCAGGGGATGGTGATGGACAGGGAGGCCTGGCGTGCTGCAATTCACGGGGTCGAAAAGAGTCGGACATGACTGAGTGACTAACTTGAACTCAGGAAAGTAAACCAATCCATGAGAATGACATACATTAAAAATTCATTAGATAAAGATTGCTTAGTAAACATAATTGGCAATGATAATTTCACGTTATGATTATTACCATTTTTATTGTTACTGAATGACTAACCAGGGCTCAGTGAAGATGACAGTCTTCATGCCAATGTAACTTCTAAGTCTACATGCAGAACTGTGACAAACCAGGACCCTTTGTGCAGTTATGTGTAAAGGTGAATAAGGACCAGAAGTAACACATACAATATTAAGCTATTTTTAAAATTTTTATTTGATGTTTCTAAAGTATCGTATTCAACAAAATAAAATAAACATACCTTGAACATGTGAAGGGAGCCCTCGGATGGCTTTCTTGGACAGGGTGGAGCCGTGTAGGACACTGTATTAGCTATAGACTTACTGGCTGTGAGGATAGACTGGCCAAGAAATCCTGGCTCACCAAATAAAGATGATAATAATGTTACCTACCTACACAATTGTAATGAAGATTAATTGAATTAATACATATAAGGTGTTTAATTTTATGAGTCAACTTGACTGGGCCATGGAGTGCCCAGACATATGATTAAACATTCTTCTGGGTGTGTCTTTGAGGTTATTACTGGGTGAAATTAGCATTTGAATCAGTGTATGTGAGTTTGAACAAAGTTCAAAATATCTGAGTTATCTGAATAAAGTATCTGAGTAAAGCAGATTTTTTCCCCCCCATCATGGGTGGGCCTCATCTAATCCGTTGAAGGCCTCAATAGAACAGAATGGCTGACGAAGGAAGAATTCTCTCTCTCTACCTGCTTTCAAGCTAGGACCACATCTCCTGCCTTAAGATATGAACTCGAATTAGAACCATACTGACAGCTGTTCCCTGGTAGCTCAGAAGGTAAAGAATCCACTTGCAATGCAGGAGACTTGGATTTAATACCTGGGTCGAGAAGATCCCCTGGAGAAGGGAATGCCAACCCACTCCAGTATTCCTGCCTGGAAAATTCCATGAACAGAGGAGCCTGTCCAACTGCAGTCCATGGGGCCACAAAGAGTTGGACATGACTGAGGGGCTAGCACTTCACATTCTTTTCTGGACCTCCAACTTGCCAACTGCAGTTCTTAGGATTTCTAACCCTCCATAATCACATTATTGAACTCCTTTCAATAAATCTCTTTACACATATGTAGCTTCCCTGGTGGCTCAGACCGTAAAGCATCTGACCTACAATGCAGGAGACTTGGGTTCGATTCCTGGGTTGGGAAGATCCCCTGGAGAAGGAAATGGCAAACCACTCCAGCACACTTGCCTGGAAAATCCCACATAAATCTCTTATTGTTTTGTTAGGAGAAACACACTGACTGAAACCACCTACCTTGGCCAGGCATCATAGTAACCATATGTATGAGTTATTTTACAACAGAAGGTCCTGGTAAGCACCATGGAACGAACAAGCCACCACCAACCAGAAGAACTTGGGAAATATCAAAAGGAGGCACCGCATGTCCTACAGCCTCCCAGAATCCTTCACACTGGCATCCATCTTGGCTGAGCAACGCGTGTGCCACCAGGAGGGACCCTGAGTAAGAGTGATTGCCCAAAGACAAGCTGGAAACTGATCCCATCGCCATAAAACCCAAGACTGTGAGCCATGTGGCAGAGAAGTCCTCCTGGGTCCCCCTACCCTCCTGCTCTCTGCCCAGGTGCCCTTCCATGTAACAATCCATTTCAAAGTGTTAGACAGGAACCTCCTTTCAAGCCTCAGAAAGGATCTCCCTTCCTGCAACAGTTTCGGTTTCTCTGGACAACCCTGACTAATACAGGTGGAGTTCTTAGGACAGCGTCTAGCACATACTTGGCGTGGCGTGGCAGGGTCAGTGGTGGCTGACTCTTTGTGACCCCATGGACTGAGGCCCACCAGGCTCCTCTGTCCATGGGATTCTCCAGGCAAGAATACTGGAATGAGTTGTCATTTCCTTCTCCAGGGGATCCTCCCAACCCAGGAAATGAACCTGAGTCTCTTGCATCTCCTGCGTTGGCAGGTGGATTCTTTACCACTGTGTCACCTGGGAACCCCCAGCACATCTTAGCACTCAATAAATCTTGGTATTAAGATACATTATATTGAATCAAACAGGTTAAAGTTTGTTCCTTTAACCCTGGAATTCTTCCAGAGTTCCCTTGGAAGATCTTCAGTGGTGATGCTCAGTGTGGAAACTGTTGTTGGGACTGAGAAGAGGGCTATCCTCACTGGCAAAACATAAAATGTGCCCACAACAAATTTCTCAAGTCCAGAAGCTGTCAAAGCTCTGCTTCTGAGCCTCCCTCTCTCTAAGATGTGCAGTACAGCATCGTCAGGACACCATTTTTTGAAATGCTTTTGAAAATGCTACCAGGGCGTCACGGGTAAACTTCACCTCTCCCACAGGAGTTTATTGAGACACTGGATTCAGCCCCTGGGACACAACAGTACGTGAAGATTCTAGATACTCACAGAGTATGTGAGGGAGTCAGACAGCCGTGTATGCATACACTGGCATACACTTCCCTAAGACTAAACTGATACAGGGCAACAGCAGCTAAAAAGAACTTGGACCTGTGGGTGGGATCACTGAGGAGACCTGATTCAGAAAGCCTTCCCCAGACTGCCTTTCCTCATCCCCTCCTCATCCGTGAGCCACTTTGGTTTAGGTTAGATGGGCTTAGCACAAATTCATTTGTTTGTGTTACAGATACTACTGGCAACCTCTCACAAAGGCTTTTGAGGAAGATCGTTGAGACTGGAGGAACAAGACTCCCAGACATGGTTTGCCCAGTATCGCTGAACTCAGGAGTCAAGGGACCTGGATTTGAACTCGGATCCACCTTCTTCCTCCTCCCAGCCCCTGCTGCTCTCTCCCACTCTCCCCATTCCCCAGCATCATTGGGGTGCCCTCAGTCTGCCTTTGTTCATGCTGCTTCTGGGATATCCCCCTTCTCTGCACAGCTCATCTAAACATCTCTGTGTGAGTGAACTCGCTCAGTCGTGTCTGACTCTTGGCGACCCCGTGGACTGTAGCCCACTAGGCCCCTCTGTCCATGGGATTCTCCAGGCAAGAATACTGGAGTGCGTTGCCATTTCCTTCTCCAGGGGATCTTCCCAACCCAGGGATCGAACCCAGGTCTCCTGCATTGCAGGTAGACACTTCAACCTCTGAGCCACCAGGGAAGTGTGTTCCACCCTAAGTGCAATAGGAGAGAAGAATGAGCCACCATCACAGGCTGAAATCATTAAGGGAAAACAGGGAGTTTATGTTAGACCTTGAAGGATGTGTGAGATGTAGGATTTAATCAAGTGAAATGTGGAGAAATAAGGCCTGGACTTAGAGAGCACTAGCGAGAAGTGGTGGATGGCTCCAGTGACCAAAAATAGGCCGTTTTGAGTAGCCTAGGCTTCCCTTGTAGCTCAGTCGGTAAAGAATTTGCCTGCAGTGCAGGAGACCCGGGTTCGACCCCTGGGTTGGGAAGATCCCCTGGAGAAGGAAATGGCAACCCACTCCAGTATCCGTGTCTGGAAAATCTCATGGACAGAGGAACCTGGTGGATTGCAGTCCATGGGGTCCCAAAGAGTTGGGCATGACTAATACACACAGGAGAACTATAGGAGATGGGATGTGAACTTAGCTAGGTGAGTTGTATTATATGAAAACAAATTCTCTCTTAAGAAATTCTCTATTAATTGGGGATTCAGAAACCCCCAAAATAATCTCTCTGAAATAATTCTCATGCCCAAGCACAAAGCTGGGCACAGGGCAATTTC
>SJYC01086620.1:0-20082 GCA_006408675.1 Madoqua kirkii | reverse complement strand
TGTCTGACTCTTGGCGACCCCGTGGACTGTAGCCCACTAGGCCCCTCTGTCCATGGGATTCTCCAGGCAAGAATACTGGAGTGCGTTGCCATTTCCTTCTCCAGGGGATCTTCCCAACCCAGGGATCGAACCCAGGTCTCCTGCATTGCAGGTAGACACTTCAACCTCTGAGCCACCAGGGAAGTGTGTTCCACCCTAAGTGCAATAGGAGAGAAGAATGAGCCACCATCACAGGCTGAAATCATTAAGGGAAAACAGGGAGTTTATGTTAGACCTTGAAGGATGTGTGAGATGTAGGATTTAATCAAGTGAAATGTGGAGAAATAAGGCCTGGACTTAGAGAGCACTAGCGAGAAGTGGTGGATGGCTCCAGTGACCAAAAATAGGCCGTTTTGAGTAGCCTAGGCTTCCCTTGTAGCTCAGTCGGTAAAGAATTTGCCTGCAGTGCAGGAGACCCGGGTTCGACCCCTGGGTTGGGAAGATCCCCTGGAGAAGGAAATGGCAACCCACTCCAGTATCCGTGTCTGGAAAATCTCATGGACAGAGGAACCTGGTGGATTGCAGTCCATGGGGTCCCAAAGAGTTGGGCATGACTAATACACACAGGAGAACTATAGGAGATGGGATGTGAACTTAGCTAGGTGAGTTGTATTATATGAAAACAAATTCTCTCTTAAGAAATTCTCTATTAATTGGGGATTCAGAAACCCCCAAAATAATCTCTCTGAAATAATTCTCATGCCCAAGCACAAAGCTGGGCACAGGGCAATTTCTGAAGTTCAATACCAGATGGATCAATTGGCTGATATTTTCTTGAATTCATCTGAGGGCCAACTCCAAACCTTTCTGTCTGCTGACTCCTTCCTTGTATGAGAAGACCACATTTTCCATTTGCCTTAAAACAGCTTAACACTTTTGGTGCACTACTGAGGCCACTTTAATTTATCACTTTGTTTTAAAGACCCACAGCATGCAAAAACAGCATAAAATCCCTCATTCTGTTGGAGGGCAGATGGTACTGAAGCCTTTACATGAGACATGCGATCTTTTATTGATGGGGTTAATTCAGTCTACTTTCTGTGATTTCTAACAGTCATGAATGGTTTCTCTTTTTTTTTTTTTTAAACACTAAAGCCACTGAAGAATGTCTGAGCAGCCACAGAGAGAAGCCAGGCATCTGAGTTCTAAATTCCTCCCTTGTCTAGGTCCAGGCAGGCTGAAATAGTTTAGGAAGGGTTGACTTACCAAACCTTCTCTTTCTCCCAGCTTTCCACGAGGTCTTTTGTGTATCTATTTCTAAAATATTTGCTTTTTGACATAGATTTTTGTGTTCCAAGCGTTCTAAAGAACTTAGTTTAGGATTTCACTGGAGTCTGGCCGATAATTCAAAGGGAGAATTTCAAACAGAAATCAGGGCTGGTTTTTCCAGAAGCTTTGTTGGCATTATGCCTGATTGCTCTTATTTTTATAATGATGATAGTCCCTTCTTTCTCCCTTTGCTTTCTGCCTCTCTTCATGTACAGAAGGCCTGGTTTTAGAGGTCTGTCTTGAAAAAAATCACTATAGTGGCATATATATGAGGAGTAGGCATAGAAATGTCAGGGCTTATTAAATCTCAGTAGTCAAACTTGCTCTTATGTTTCCCATTACCGCTCCATCTCTGGGTGCCCCAGAGAGAGGGAGAGTTCTGCCTGTCCCAGGGGAAATACAGCCCCTTTCCAAGATTGAGGAGAACCTTGCCTGGGGTCAATCATTGTTGGGAGACTGTGATGTTTTCCACTTTTGCTGACGTTCAGAAAATTCTATTGCAGAGAAAACCTTTGGGAGTGCATGTCATCCGATTCTGTCAGGGAAGGGAAAGTCTAGCTGTTCATGGTATTATTATTAAATGCCCTGTATAAACCACAGAATCTGGCCATCCATAATCCCTCTCCCCAAGGACCTCAAAGTGCGTTGGAAACTTCACTGTCTTTTATTCATCCTCACAAGGGACACAAAGAGACAGAGGGGGTCAGAGTGCATTAAACAATCTCCTAGCATACTCAGCTGTTGGAATACCACATCTCTTAATTTTCACTCTGGGCTCCTCCAGCTAAGGAGAAATGTGAAGGGTTAGCAAGGTTCAGAAGGAACCCTAAAATAACTACTAAAGGCACCAGAACAGGGGCACTTGTCAGGCTTTTCAGAGGCACCCCTCTTTTGTAGCAAGGGAATGACCTTGGCAATCCACATGTGATGGAGGAAGGGAGACTCCTTACTTAATGCATGGGAATAAGCCATTGACTTCAGGAACCCAGAAATGATTGACCCAGAACATACCTTACCCAAAAGGCAGGCTCTCCCACCTTCTGCCGCCAAGGAGAGCTGCTGACACATCTTGCTGGCAGTCTTCCACTTTAAAGAATTAATCTGCTGATCACCATAGACTCATCTTCCTGTGGGCTGCCAAGAAGAATCTAGGTCAATGGGAGTTTATGGTTGTAGGATCAGTTAGTCCAGGATATGAACTATGGTGACTCCATATCTCCCGTTGTGGCCAGAGTCACCAGGAACACATGCAAGGGAAAAGTCCCTGATATCAGCCTGATCTCTAGGCAAAGAGTAAACCCAGAGGCGTCTCTTCTCTTTCGACATCATATTTTCTTAGGATGGTTGGAAACCTTAACACATATGCACAATCTCTCTCTGTCTCTCTCTTCCTTATTAGCCCATGAGTTTACTCAATTGCTTTACAGAAAAGCTTTAATGAACTTATTACCAGTGTGTTGTCTCTCCAATGGGGCATTTGCATTTATGAAAAATGAAAATATTAGAGATCAAAGACTAAAACTATAGATGGGGACTCTCCTGGTCGTCTAGTGCTTAAGAATCTGCTTTCCAAAGTAGGACACATGGGTTCGATTCCTGGTCCAGAACTAAGATCTCACATGCCGTGGGGTAACTAAGCCTGTCGACCACAACTATTGAACCCATGCCCTAGAGTCTGTGCTCTGCAACAGGAGAAGCCACTGCGATGAGAAGCCTGAGCACCACAGCCAGAGAGTAGCCTCCACTCAACACAACTGGAGAAAAGCCCACTGTCAACCACAAAGACCCAGAGCAACCAAAGACGAACAAGAACAACAACAACAAAAATCTGATCTGGATGAGGAACTGGCAAGTCAGGTGGAGGAGGCATTTCAGCCACAGCACACCATCCCTCTCTTGGACATGGATTAATGCGATGTGTGGCAGATACCTGTTCTACCTACTCCAAAATGCAAGGCATAGCAAAGTGCAGAGACTAGCATGGAGGAAAGCTGAGTCCCTCTGCTCACTCTCAGCACTGTGGCTTGGGCCTTACCCTTCACCTTTCTGTGTCTCAGTTTGCTTCTCTGAAGAATGACAGATGGGAGGAAGATTCATTCACACTACTCCATCTCCATCTCCTGCACTTGGCCCTCGTCTTTTTCCCTCACTGTCAGGGACACTGTGTAGATATCAGAGTCTACTGGCCAGCTGTGGAAGCTGGAGTGAGAAACCGTGGCCTATTCCCAGTTCAAGGCCAGAATTTTTATATGGGTCAAGTTAGGGAGCAGCCATCTGGTGAAAGGGTGGAATTAGCATCTACTGGGCTTTACATGCCATCATGCCATGGTATCCATTTCCTCCAAGCCTTTGCTGACTCTGTTTCTAACTAGCTCATCCCCAAGATAACTTACAGTCTCGAATTTCAGGATTCAAAATGTTGGCCTCAGCACTGGGGTCTGACCTACCAGCTGCTTCAGGTGGACTCTCTCTCCAGCCCTTCTGTACTTATTTCCCCTCCTTTTCGACTCCAGCAGGCTAGAGGTACATCATCCCCTGTGGCGGCCCTCCCTGTCTTACACGGGAGGGCGTGTGCAGGCACTGGGGAACCTGTCAGCTCCCACCAGCCCTAGTGGAGGCACCGGGATGGGCAGGTTGGCAGTCAGGGAAAGGGCATAACCCAACCAGTTGTATCAGAGCCACCTGCCTGAGAGATAGGCAGGGCACGGAAAGAGTTTTCATCAAAATTAAAAATAGAACCTGCAGAACAGGTTTGTTCAGTGTGCTGGAGCCTACTGCCAAGATCAAAGTGATTCCCATGGATGTGATGAGTGTGGGGGTAGGCCAGAGAAAGAACTGATGAATGTGGTGAGATTTTATGTTGTTTTAACCTCTGCCACACTCTTCAGGTCTGTACATTTTGTTCCATGCTCAGATGCTATCCAGATGATTCTAATCTAGTGTTGTTGGCTTCAACACCGGTCGAAAGGTAACTAGACCAAGTGTATCCTATGTCAGGAACTACTCACCTGAAAGCCCTTCAGCTCAGGGAACCAGTTGTGTCACAGGGCCTGTGTTACATGCTAACTGTGCTACTAGGGGCTGAGGGTACACAGCGGACATGGTGAGCTCCTCCTCCAGGAGGAGCTCAGGGGCCAGGCGCATGGTCAGGAAACATTAAAATGAATGAGATGCAGAGAAAGCCATGGGAGCATGGAAGAGGGGCCCTTCTTCTCTCTGGATGGTAGGACAGGGCCTTGCGGAAATAAAACAGGAGGTGTGACTTGCAGGATGAAATTACTCAGCTGAGAGGGAGAAAGAGAAGAGCATTCCTAGCAGAGGGAGCTTTTTTTTGTATTAATGTAGGCTTGTTGGGAGTTGGGAAGGGGGGTGATGGGGGAAAAAAAGAATTGCAACCTCTCTTTTTCCTATTCTCCTCATTCCTACTCTTATCCCTGCAGAAAGAGAGAAAAATCAAACAGGATTTTTGGGGCTTAAAGAAAATATCGGATTGGAGTATTGTTTCCAATGCACAATAGCAGCAAAACCAACCAATAAAAATCCAACTTGTGAATAACTGGAATGCCTATGCACAGGGAAATGGTTAAACATATATGGTGCATCCATCTATATTATGGAATAGTACATAGTCATTAAAAGAAACAAGATAGATTTTATATATGTGAACAGCTATCTAAGAAATAGTAAAAAAAGTAAGTCAGAGAAAAATAGGTAAAATATGTTCCCATTTTTGTAAAGACAGAGATATTTCACTTGAATTTATTTATTTTCTGTACATATACATGCATATACAAACACACAGAAGAAAATTCTGGAAAGATCCTCAACTTCTGGGAAAATTGTAGGACTGGAGGACAAGGGACTTTCACGATTTATTAGGTTCACTTCTATAGTATTTGCATTTTAACCAAAACATGTGTTACTTGAGGGTTTTTTGTTGTGTGTTTTTTTTTTTAACGTAGGGAAAAAGTATTTGAATAGAAGGGCAAAGTTCTTCAGAGAAATGCTACAAAGTCTTCTTTGTGTCTTTCACTTCCACATTCCTGCATCTGGTGCTTCTTCCTTTGCTCAGTCATGTCAGACTCTTTGTGACCCTTGGACTGTAGCCCTAGCCTGCAAGTCTCCTCTGTCCATGGGATTTCCCAGTCAAGAATACTGGAGTGGGTTGTCATGTCCTTCTCCAGGGGATCTTCCTCACCCAGGGATCAAACCTGCATCTCTTGCTTCTCCAGCATTGGCAGGTGGATTCTTTACCATTAGCACTACCTAGAATGCTACCTACATTCTGGACACTCACCTAAATTCAGGGAGACCAAGATGCCCCAGGAGCTCAACTTTGTAACTGTTACCATAAATAACACCCAGATGAAAGAACCAAAATGAGCTGGTGTACTAGGAGTCATCGACTTGCTTGCTGGCTTCCACATTGGTGGCTTAGAGGTTAAAGCGCCTGCCTCCAATGCGGGAGACCCGGGTTCTATCCCTGGGTAGGGAAGATCCCCTGGAGAAGGAAATGGCAATCCACTCCAGTATTCTTGCCTGGAGAATCCCATGGACGGAGAAGCCTAGTAGGTTACAGTCCACGGGGTCTCAAAGAGTCGGACACGACTGAGCGACTTCACCTTCACCTTCACTTGTTGGAAGAGGGTGGTTAATTTGGTTTATCTCTCAGGATTATTTTTCTAGTGTTAAGTAATTCTGGGGAGCCCTTTTGTAATCACTTACAAATAAATAAAGAAGAGATATTGTCATTTAAATTGTCAATCAACTTTAATGCTGTCATAGAGAGCATAATTTAAGTTCTAATGTGAATTTAAATTATAATGTTGTATTAATATATGTGCTCTGTTGTACAAAATGGATAACAAAGGCTTACTGGGAACTTACCTGGCAGTTAAGTCTAGTGGTTGGGTCTCAGCTTCCACTGGTCAGGGCACAGGTTCAATCCCTGGTCAGGGAACTAAGACCCCACAAGCCGAATGACATGGCCAAAAAAAAAAAAAAAAACCAAACAAACAAACAAGGACCTACTGTATAGCACAAAGAACTATACTCAATATTTTATAATAACCTATAAGGGGAAAAACCTGAAAAAGAACATATTGATAACTGAATCACTGTGCTGTAAACCGGAAACTAACACGACACTGCTGTAAATCAACCGTGAAGTGAAAGCGAAAGTCAGTCGAGTCTGACTCTCTGCGACCCCATGGATCATATAGTCCATGGAATTCTCCAGGCCAGAATACTGGAGTGGGTGGCCTTTCCCTGCTCCAGGGCATCTTCCCAACCCAGGGATCAAACCCAGGTCTCCCACATTGCAGAAGGATTCTTTACCAGCTGAGCCACCAGGGAAGCCCAAGAACACTGAAGAGGGTAGCCTTTCCCTGCTCCAGGGCATCTTCCCAACCCAGGAATCAAACCATGGTCTCCTGCATTGAAGGCAGATTCTCAACCAGCTGAGCTACCAGGGAAGCCCAAATCAACCATACTTCAGTAAGAAAAATTACAAAATTGTGTCATAGGCTAGCATACCTAAAGGCAGTATTTTCAAAAATAGTTCCTCTTACCTATTCTCCCACTTCCACCAAAACGTCATTAGATTTCATTTGATCCAATGTAAAACCAACCACAAAACAGAAGTATGTAGCACTAACAATGCTTCGATGACATTATGTTAGAGATTTCCCACCAGTACTAAGACATCGAGTTCTTTGGTGTCTCCCCTGCAGAAAAGTTCTAAGTAACCTGCTGTATCAAATCAAGTCCCCTAGACGAGGAGTCCCTGATTCTACTTGAAATTGCTTTCCTAGACCTCTGGTTCCAGTCAGATTTAGAGAGAGTGTCTGACTTGCCTAACCCTTCAACTTATCAGAGATAGAAAATGAATGTAAGTAACAGAACTTTCTCCCAACTCTAGAAATCAGAGACTGCGGAGTTTGATGTCCTTTCTCACTGTTCAGTTCTGTAGGTCAGGTTGCTTATCCTTCTTAGGCTCCCATTTCTTCATGTCTATGATAGGCTCACAGTTTCTATGCCAGAGAACATGCTTAAGCAGCCTTCCATCCTCGAAGGAAGAGCTCTGATAGTAGAGAAGAGCATGGTAGTCTCACAGCAAAGCAAAGCCATCCATAGAAGGCCCTTTTCTTTTCCATAAGATATTCTCTGAATGAGAAGCTAGAGGTAAGGATGTTGCTTGATAGTCAGAGACCCCTATGTCCAAGTTTACGTAAGTCCGAGGTCTGTAACGGGGGTCCCAGCACATAATTCAGAGGGTTCATGAACTAGTTGGATGCAGGAACAAATTCCCCTTTATTTTTACTAATCCCTCTTTGAAATCAAACAACTTTTCTATTTTCAATGTGCTTGCAAAGCACAGTAGCATCATTCAATCAGTACTTGTGATGTGGTCACTGGCAGGAATTCACACATAATCTACAGAAGGTTGTAGTTGTCCCAGATAGTTGCACTAATCTTCACTACAAAATTATAGTAGGCGTTTGACCTACAGGGCTTCCCTGATATCTCAGTTGGTAAAGAATCTGCCTGCAATGCAGGAGACCCTGGTTCGATTCCTGGATTGGGAATATCCACTGGAGAAGGAATAGGCTACCCACTCCGGTATTCTTGGGCTTTCCTTGTGGCTCAGCAGATAAAGAATCTGCCCACAATGTGGGAGACCTGAGTTTGATCCCTGGGTTGGGAGGATCCCCTGGAGAAGGGAAAGGCTACTCACTCCAGTATCCTGGCCTGGAGAATTCCATGGTCCATGGGGTCACAAAGAGTCAGACATGACTGAGTGACTTTCACTTCACTTCTCTTTGACCTTCAGGTAGATCTTAATGCTTAATTAATAAACACATATATTACTATGTCACAGATTTTATTTTTTTTTAACTTCTTCATTTTTATTTTTTGGCCACACCATGGCAAGTGAGAGTTCCCCAACAAGGGATTGAACAGCACCCCCTTGCATTGGAAGGTGAAGTTTTAACCACTGCACTGCCAGGGAAGTCCCTACATCACAGATTTTTAATCCTTCAGGTAGATCTTATGCTTAATTAATAAACACATATATTACTATGTCACAGATTTTATTTTTTTTTAACTTCTTCATTTTTATTTTTTGGCCACACCATGGCAAGTGAGAGTTCCCCAACAAGGGATTGAACAGCACCCCCTTGCATTGGAAGGTGAAGTTTTAACCACTGCACTGCCAGGGAAGTCCCTACATCACAGATTTTTAAACAAATATTCCAATAACTGTATTTCATTATAATCAGATTCCTTTATAATATAATATGTTTTCTTTTACTGTCTTCTTTAAAGACAGTCTTCTGAGAAGGATTTATAAGCGTAACTAGACTGCTAAAGGAGCTCATGCCCAATAAAGATTAAGAACCTCTGCTCTAAGTGGGGTTAGAATGGGTCTTGCAAACGTTCCTAAAGGTCTGTGTCAATGTCACTTTATTTGCACATTCCTGAGATTCAGCTCCTAGCTGCTTGAGTTCCCCCTAACCAAATATGCTAAGGAAGAAGCTACATCTGTACAAACACCATCCCACTGAAGAGTCAGGTTTCCTCCTCTTCTTCACAGTTGTTGGAAGCCAACAGCTAACAGCATTAGAAGGATCGAATATCCTGTGTGGCTGGAAGAAGAGAGAGCAACTTCTATGGGATCACAATCCAGGCATTTTGGTTTAACTCTGCTACCCTATTTGCTTTGCTCTGAATTAAGTGCAATCAGTAAGTGTTCTTAAAATGAAAGTATAAGTCACAAACCTGCAAGCTGCTAGTTTCTATTCTCAGTAGGACATTAGGGCATCACCTAATAACTGTTTAACAACTTAATTTTGAAGAGTCACACCTCTGATCAGTGCCTAGACCAGGCGTGACAAATGGATTTCACCCTGATCTGCTCAAGTTACCATTGTGTTGGGAAGGGCTCTGAGGCCAATTGCAAGCTTGAGAGGGAAAGTACTGTGGTTGATTCTTGATGTCTACCACAGTAAAGTGATGTAGCTAGGTATGTGCCTGTGATTATCCTGAGTCCAGTCCTTACTTTTACCAATGGCACCTTTAATTGAGACCCAGAAAGAAATACATTCTTGAACATTCCTTCTATGTCCCTTTCTGTACTGAAGAGCAAGGGAAACCTCAGTTCCTGCAACTATTTTGCTAACTTATTGATTTAAATTGATGAGCAATTTAATGATGAGCATTAAACACAGAATTACATTGTAAAAAATTGCCTGAGATTTTAGCAGAGTTGATAAGGGGGAATTTAAATCAAGATAATTTGATCAAAGAAATTGTGGTTCCTGTGCTTTCCTACTGCTCAGTGGAATTGTAAAGTTTGACCTCACAACTTCTGCTTAGGAACACTTCTCCCAAATCCAGTGCTCACAGACTCAGTTCCCCTGGAAGGGAAGAAAATGGATGGATTTGCCAGGCTATCTTAAACAAATCTGATTAAGGAGGTAATTTCCAAAGTAATTCATGATCCCTAGCAGTCTTGTTCAACTAGTGTTTGGGGCCCTGGCCCACATTTTGGCCAAGATTCTAGTTCAAATTTCTGATCACCCTTTAGCCACTCTATAGCCGTGGGTTGTAGCTACAGAAGTGTAGAGTTCCATTGTTTCTTCTGATCTCATACCTTCATTCATGCACCAGCCATGTGCCTATCACCCTTAAGGAACATACAGCCAAGTCAGAAACAAATTAAAGAATCATTCAATTTAAAATAAAGAACTCCACAGTTCTCTAAACGCTACAGTTTAAAATAAAGGGCTCTAAAAAGAGATCCTTCCTACACTCTTGGTGAGAATGAAAACTGGTGCAGCCACTATGGAGAACATTATCTGGGTTCCTCAAAAAAAATAAAAATAGAGTTGCTATGTGATCCAGCAATCCCACTCCTGGACATATATGTGGACAAAATCCAAATCTGAAAAGACACTTGCACTCCTATGTTCTTAGCAGCACTATTCACAATAGCCAAGCACAGACAATCTAAGTGTCCATGCCAGATGAATGGGTAAAGAAGATGCGCATAAATATTTCTAATGGAGTATCACTCAGCCATAAAAAAGAATGAACAATGCCATCTGCAATAACGTAGATACAACTAGAGATTATCATACTAAGTGAGAGAAGTCAGAAAGAGAAAAACAAATATCATACAGCATCACTTACATGTGAAACCTAAACTATGACACAAATGAGCTTATCTATAAAACAGACTCACAGACATGGAAAACAGACTTCTGGTTGCCAAGGGGCAGTGGGGGTGAGATAAATTGACAGTTGGGGATGAATAGATGCAAAGTATTATATACAGAATGGATAAACAGTAGGATCCTCCTGCATAGCACAGGGAACTATATATATTCAATACCCTTTCGTAAACCATAATGGAAAAGAATATATATAATATAATGAATAATTATATTAGTGTGGGCTTTCCTGGTGGCTCAGGTGGTAAAGAATCTGCTTACAATGCAGGACACCTGGATTCATTCCTTGGGTTGGGAAGACCCCCCGGAGACGTGAATGGCAACACACTGTAGTTCTTGCCGGGAGAATCCCATGGACAGAGCCTGGGGAGCTGTAGTCCATGGGGTCACAAAGAGTCAGACACAACTGAAGCGACTTTGCACACACACACATACCAGAAGCTAATACACTGTAATTCAACTATTTTTCAATAAAACAGATTTTAAAATAAAAGCGCTCTATAGTGCATGATTGTGAAACCCAGTCTTTGAGGTCAGGAAAAATCTTTTGGAGGAAGAGATATTCAAATGAAACCCTCAAGGAAGAGTAGGAGACAGCAAGATAGAGGGAGGTGAGGAAACTCACAGCAAGGTAGGGGGAGGTGAGTAAAAAGTAAGAGGGAGAGGGAGTGGTTCTGGAGCAAAGCGTATAAGAGAAGGGATGGAGGTGGGGGTCGGTGGTGAGAACAAGGCTGGAGAAGTAAGCAAGGGCCAAGATCATAAACCATCCTAAATGATACTAAGAATTTGAAGCCCCATATCCTGAGAGCAGTTATAAAATATTAATTTTATTATGTTTGCTTTGGCTGCTCCATAGAGAATGAAGTTGAAGGAAACAAGATTGAAGTTGGTGAAAGTTTGTCTTAGGACACACAGGGGAACGGGAAGAGGAGGGAACCATCTTGACAGCGATAAAGCCAAGTGTCATGGAGCGCTGAAATGTTCCTCAAGACATCACAGACCCCCAAGAGGCTCAGAGCAGTCTGGCAACCAGCATTTCTCTGCTTTTGTGCCACCATCAGCTACCAACCCTCTGGGTACCTCATGGCTTCTACTTACTGCCTTTTATGTGTTGGCTTCAGTCTTTACTGCAATAGGGATTTTTCCCCATTTTCCATTCCCTGAATTTACCACGACAGCCCTAGCCTGTATCATTCCAGGGTCTCCAAAGCCAGGGACCTCTTGATGGTTCAAGCAGAAAACTCCTAGGGAAGATTATTGTTGGTTGTTTCTAGATCACATGCCTATGGCTGAACCAATCACCTGAGGTTAAGCAATTGGGAGTCCTACCACAACCATATGCTGTGGGGAGGAGTTCTCCAAAAAGTGGCAATCCATTAGCAACCTGAAGCAATTTTTCAGAAAAGTGTCATTGGCAGGTACATTGGGCTTCATGGCTTGCTTGGAGATATTTTTCTAAACACAGGTAACTGCTTTCACAACTTTAAGTTTCAGTTTCTTCTGCTAGAGAACAAGAATTTGTCAGGTTAGATGTTTCTTAAATAAATCTGGCTTCTGAAATAAACCTCAAATCTGTAGAATGTCCATCAGACTTAGGGGTACAGGCAAAAGAAACAAAACAAATAAAAATATTATGTACTGTCTCTTTCTCTGTCAAGAGTCTTTTAGTAACAGACTGTGCCAGTCATATGTCCTTGATCACTTATAGCAGAAAGTGACACTGGCAAGCCTGAGCAAAATAAAATGTATTGGGAGAATATTGAAAGCAGACAGACAGGGCATCTCTGACGCCTATGAAACAGGAACCATAGGATTGGTAGATTGGTAGCAGGAGTCTGTCAGACAATACCACTGGGATGAAGAGGTCCAGATATACACAAGAGTAAAAAATTACAAAAAAAAAAAGGCAGGAAATTTGAATAAGAATCAATATGAATAAGTATAACTTACTTGGCTGTACACCTGAAGCTAACACATCATTGATCAACTATATTTCAATGCAAAATAAAAATTTTTTTAAAAAAGAAGAAAAGCAGGAAAATTATCTTCATAGAAGTCAGGGCAATGGTTACCTCAAGAAGTGAAAATTGGACCAGAATGCATAATTTTTAGGGCCCAATGCAAAATGAAAATGTAAGACTGTTTGGTCCAAGTTTATTAGAAATTTCAAGATGGCAACTCAAAGCATGAAACCAAGCCTGGTACACTTCTGAGCACAGCGTCCTTTGCCACTGCACAGCCAACATACCCATGAAGCTGTCCCTGATGAGGGAGAAGGTTTCAGCTGGTGAGGGACACACAGGAAGCTTGAGGAGGCTGAAATCTTCACAGTGGTGCTCTGTGGGCACATGTTCAGCTATTTGTAAATCTTGCATGTAGTTTTGCATTGCAGGCAGATTCTTAACCAACTGAGCTTTCAGGCCAGCCCACTGCTAGGTTCCTCTGTCATGGGATTCCAGGACAGGAAACCTGGGCTTGATTTCTGGGTCAGGAAGTTCCCTGAAGAAGGAAATGGCAACCCACTCCAGTATTCTTGCCTGGAAAATCCCATGACAGCGGAGTCTAGCAGGCTACAGTCCGTGGGGGTCACAGAAGTTGGACATGGCTTAGCGACTAACCCACCAACCATATAGTTTTATGTACTCTTTCCTAAGTGTTGTTATATTTTGCAATTAAAAAAAAAAATCGAACCACATCTTCTGTCCTATGTAAACTTTACAACATTCAACATGCCAGGAGAAAAGAGTCTGAGTGGCCAAGTTCAGGTCAAATGCCCTTGTCCCACTGCCATAAAAGGATAGTAATCTAAAAATAAAAACAAAAATGAGAAGGTAAACAAGAACAAGATGAAGAAGAACAATAACAGCAAGTAAAGAGCTAATACTTACTGAGAAGTTGCTGCATGTTTTAGATGCTTTCTGAATTAACTCATTAAATACACATTACAACCTTATGTGATGGAGACTTGCGTCTGCAGCTGCCAGGGCAAGAAGTGGGCACTTGGACTTAGTGATCACTAAGATCTCACACTGTGAGGGAAAGAGAATTCTCCAAAAATGAAGTGGATATGTTGGGATATAGAAAGGGTGTAGGGAGCCAAGAAATGCCAAAGTCCACTACACAGGTCCTGATAGCTCAGTTGGAAAAGAATTTGCCTGCCATGTAAGAGACCCTGCTTGGATTCCTGGGTCGGGAAGATCTGCTGGAGAAGGGACAGGCTACCCTCTCCAGTATTCTTGGGTTTTCCTTGTGGCTTAGCTGGTAAAGAATCCACCTACAATGCAGGAGACCTGGGTTTGATCCCTGGATTGGGAAGATCCCCTGTAGAAGGGAAAGGCTACCCACTCCAGTATTCTGGTCTTGAGAATTCAGTCCATGGGATCACAAAGAGCCGGACATGACTGAATGAGTCACTTCACTTCACTACACAGGTCAGTGAGAAAATATGGCATGGGTACAAGCTATTCTTTTTTGGATTTAATAATAATTGGTTGGTTTTCAAAGTTTAATGCCCTATGTTAGGTAATATACAGAGAAAACAATGCTGAACAAGACGGTGGACTTCAAGTTATAATATGTCGCTTAGGAAAAAAAGATACTTCACTACACAGGTCAGTAGAAAATATGGCATGGGTACAAGCTATTCTTTTTTGGATTTAATAATAATTGGTTGGTTTTCAAAGTTTAATGCCCTATGTTAGGTAATATACAGAGAAAACAATGCTGAACAAGACGGTGGACTTCAAGTTATAATATGTCGCTTAGGAAAAAAAGAGAGGAAGAGGGAAAAAAATACCTCTAAGGAAATAATACAGGAAATGCTCAGGATCTCAGGAAAATGAGTGTTGGAGGCTTTATTATCACATTACATGTTGCATTCTCAAAGTAGCTTCAGCCCTGCAAAGATGGACTCAGAAACCTAACCCAGCTAAGAGGTCCGTTTCTTTCACAGTGAGTCTGCTCTCAGAGTTAACCTGACCACAGACATCCTCGCTTTTTTGCCAGACTGGAACAGCTGAAGAGCATGACTCCACACATTAGATTCACAGATATGCAAGGCTGCCAAGTAGGGGCTCAGCAAGACGCAGAAATCTGGAAATCCCATTAGCGACAGATGCAGCCCAGCACGCATGTCTGGGGAGGCCCTGGCTCCAGCTCTTGGGACCAAGGCAGATTCATCTTAGATCATGACAGCCACTCCAGGCCAACCTGAGATTAGGGTGAGGGGGAGCCATGTGACAAGGAAGGAGCCGATAAAGTCAGGCAGTTCTCAACCATCCACTTGCCCCAGGGCAGGGCAAAGAGGCCAGTTGCTGGAGACAAGGGCTCAAGTCCCTGGAGGTTCTCTAACTGATGTTTGAATTAGGAACCTAAGTACCTCAATTTGAATACTACCTCCACCACTTGAGCTTAGCAAGTTACTTAACCTCTCTTTGCCTTGGTTTCTCATCCGCAAAATGGGGATGAGACATTCGATTGTTAGGATTAAATGAGATAACCATATAGTAGCAATGGTGTTTATTGTTACTGGTGTCACAAAGTGAGGGGTTGAATAACAGGATCTCTAAGGGACTTCCCTCGGAGAAGGCAATGGCACCTCACTCCAGTACTCTTGCCTGGAAAATCCTATGGATGGAGGAGCCTGGAAGGCTGAAGTCCATGGGGTCGCTAAGAGTCGGACACGACTGAGCGACTTCACTTTCACTTTTCACTTTCATGCACTGGAGAAGGAAAGGGCAACCCACTCCAGTGTTCTTGCCTGGAGAATCCCAGGGACAGGGGAGCCTGGTGGGTTGCCATCTATGGGGTCGTACAGAGTCGGACACGACTGAAGTGACTTAGCAGCAGCAGCAAGGGACTTCCCTGGGGGTCCAGTGGTTAAAACTTCACCTTCCAATTCAGGGGATGTAGGTTCAATCCCTGATCGGGGAACAAAGATCCCACACGCTTTGGGACCAAAAAACCAAAACATAAAACAGAAGCAATACAGCAACAAATTCAATAAAGATTAAAAAATAAAAAAGAATCTCTAAGTCCCTTTCTAGTGTTGACATGCTGTGACATTTTTTTAAGATTTTTTTTTTAACGTGGGCCATTTAAAAAGTCTTTATTGAATTTGTTACAATATTGCTTCTGTTTTATGGGGTTTTTTTGACTTAGCAGCAGCAGCAAGGGACTTCCCTGGGGGTCCAGTGGTTAAAACTTCACCTTCCAATTCAGGGGATGTAGGTTCAATCCCTGATCGGGGAACAAAGATCCCACACGCTTTGGGACCAAAAAACCAAAACATAAAACAGAAGCAATACAGCAACAAATTCAATAAAGATTAAAAAATAAAAAAGAATCTCTAAGTCCCTTTCTAGTGTTGACATGCTGTGACATTTTTTTAAGATTTTTTTTTTAACGTGGGCCATTTAAAAAGTCTTTATTGAATTTGTTACAATATTGCTTCTGTTTTATGGGGTTTTTTTTTTTGGCTGCACAGCTTGTGGGATAGCTTCCCAACCAGATATCGAACCCATACCCCCTGCATTGGAAGGCAAAGTCTTAAACCACTGGACAGCCAAGGAAGACCCTCTGTGACATTCTTAAAGCAAAAGTATTCATGCTTTGGATTTCTATTAACAGAACTTATTATTCAATTGAAGGCATTACCTGTGAGTGTATTTTCACTTCTATTTTTATGTCTATTCACATTTCTGGTGATATTTAGGCACTCTCTCATGTAAAAGATGAGTACTTTAGCCTATCTGCTTTAACAGTGATAATCAGTGCAGTCCATTGTTGAACAAGGAGTGAAATTTGGAGACCTTATTTGTCTACTTTTAATCAGCTCTATCTTTTAAAGATCGTTCCTTCAGGAAGGGCAGAGTTGAAGCTGAAAGGGGCATGTGTAAATGTGAAGATGGTCCCATGACAGGAGAATTCTAGATTTAGAAGTTCAACGTGGAGATTATACTTACTGAAAATATTCTTAATGTATATTTTAGTGGTAAATTGTTAACATTCTTTTCATATTTCCTGACCTCAGTTATTCCCTTTCCTCCACTGTGGTTGAGGGTGAAATTCAGGAATGGATATCTTTCAGAGAACCAAGGAGACAGAACTTTGCCTGGGTCAGAAAAAAAAGGGGGTGGGGTGGGGAGAAATTTTAGTTGCTTCAGAGCTGGTTTGTGAAAAGTCAGGGGCGGGAAGGCAGTGGGAGAAGGCCTCTCCAGGGGCCCAGCTGAAGCTCCAGTTCCCCATTCCTCTTAATTTGGCTTGTGGTTCCGAGGGCCCAGAGAAAACACAGACTTCCACAAATGTAACCCCAGGCAAAATATTAGAAGAAACAAAGCTTAGACAATTTGCACCAACTATAGAAAGTAAAAGCAATAAACTGCAAGAGCAGATGAGACCTTCCTGTTGGAGGTACTGTAATATCTCAAAGTCAATAAAAGAGTCTTTCAAATACATCCTCAAAGTAACTAGACTGTTTATCGTGATGTCACATTTATGACCCACACAAGTAGCAGTCAACTAATATCACTATAAAACTGATTTATAAGCACTTACATTGGATTTTTCCTCCTCCTGGGACCTCAGATTTGACAAGATCACCTCCCTATTTGCATGAAGAATTCCTATCCTAACTGGGGACCATATATATACAGAAGGCAAGATGGTTCCTGTTGATGACAGTTTTACATATTCCATTTTTTCCCCCCAAGGGCAAAAGTCACATGCATATGGTTGAATTCTTGGTAGAGGCTCTTTCAATTTCCGTGATGTTGATATTCAGATACAGAGAATTTGTCTGGGAAAAGATCTCTAATAAAATTATGAATAAATCACTTGGACTGAACCCAGACAGAGAAATTGATGTGATTTTTTAGAAGTTGAGAACTTCAGATTCGTCAGCAACATTTTGGTAAATTCATTTTTGAAAACAGCAAACCACAAATTGGTTTTGTGAATTATGTCCATCACCAGATTTGTGAGGCCGGGAAAACGAGGGAAAGATGACGACAGTAATCCCGCAAATGTCTGATTTCTACTCCCAACCCCCACCCCAGAGGAACAACTGTCCTTTCAGAGCCAAGTCCTGACTTCAAGGCTGCCGAGAGTCCCACTCTCTGAAAGCCCTGCAGAAAACTAGGGGTGGAAGGCAATCATTTAAAAGAGATCACATTCAGTTTTATTAAAAAACCAAAACAGCTGGGGCATTGATTTGCAAGTTCTGTAATGCCATTGGTATGCCTGACCTGGCCAAGATATTAAAAAGATATTTAAGGCAGTGTCAGTAAGTGTCTCAGGCACAAACTTTGGCATATTCAAACATCATTATGGAGCTGTGGGTAATTCGTCTTCCTTTATGTTTCGCTATGCAGAGAGAAGGGGAGGGAACGTTTACAAAATGATTTACTGTGACATATCCATCCTAAGGAAAGCCTGTGCCGCCCGCCCACCAGCACTGCTGGCCGATCTGCCCCGACCCAGATGCTCGGCCATATGTTCCATGCTTGGTGTGAGAGACAATTGTGTTGGTGGAGAACGAATGAATCCAAGGATCTGGGTTTGTTGTTTTTTTTTTTAACAGAAATTCCAAAAAGCTCTGCTGAGGTTACTGGCTTCAGTAAGAGAGGCAGCAGGAAAGGGCCCATCAGTTTGGGGTTAAGTGTTTTTAAGGATGCTCCAACGGTATAACCACAGGATGGGGTAAGATTTAGTGCCTCCGCGGGGCCAGAGGGATGGCTGGGAGAGGAGTTCCGGCTTCGTGGGTGCAGGTTTCCAACCTCGCGAGCCTCCCTGCTAAGATTCTCTTCTTTCTTACGTCACCCCAGCTGGCTTCCCTCTGACTTCCGGCAGCAGCCGCATTCCTTGGATCCGCACGTCCTAGGTCTTTCTCAGCTGCACTGTTACTTAGCGCTTACTTCCTGGAAGCAGCTGCTGCTTCGACAAAGTGTTTTTCTAGCCCCCTGCCTATTGCGAAACTGGCCTAATTGCCTTCCCCTCTTGGAATGAACTCAACATTTATTGAACACTGACTATATGTAAGACATCATGCTTGGCCCTGTGAAAGAAAGAAATCTGGTATAAAGCTGGGTTTTTGTCTCAAAAAGCTTCCAATCTACCTGTGAATTAAGGCTCCCACTGTAGTCCTCAGGCAAGTTTTCTTACCTCTCTGTACCTTAGTTTCTTCATCCATAAAATAGGGAGAATAATAATACATAAATCTGTGCATGTGGTCAGTCATGTCTGACTGTTTAGGACCCCATGGATTGTAGCCCACCAGGCTCCCCTGTCTGTGAAGTTTTCCAGGCAAGAATATTGGAGTGAGTTGCCATTTCCTACTCCAGAGAATCTTGGGGAGTCAAACCCAGGTCTTTTTTGTCTCCGATACTGGCAGGTGGATTCTTTTTTCCTGCTGCCACCTGGGAAGGTCAAAAATATGTAAGACTGCTATAAGGAAATGAGTGTGTGCAAAATGCTTAGGATAATACAGGAAATGTTCAGTTCAGTTCAGTTGCTCAGTTGTGTCCGACTCTTTGCGACCCCATGAATTGCAGCACACCGGGCCTCCCTGTTCATCACCATCTCTCGGAGTTCACTCAGACTCCGGTCCATTGAGCCCGTGATGCCATCCAGCCGTCTCATCCTCTGTCGTCCCCTTCTCCTCCTGCCGCCAAATCCCTCCCAGCATCAGAGTCTTTTCCAGTGAGTCAACTCTTCGCATGAGGTGGCCAAAGTACTGGAGCTTCAGCTTTAGCATCATTCCTTCCAGAGAAATCCCAGGGTTGATCTCCTTCAAAATGCACTGGTTGGATCTCCTTGCAGTCCAAGGGACTCTGAAGAGTCTTCTCCAACACCACAGTTCAAAAGCATCAATTCTTCGGCGCTCAGCCTTCTTCATAGTCTAACTCTCACATCCATACATGACCACAGGAAAAACCATAGCCTTGACTAGACGGACCTTAGTCGGCAAAGTAATGTGTCTGCTTTGAGTATACTATCTAGCTTGCTTATAACTTTTCTTTTAATTTCATGGCTGCAGTCACCATCCGCAGTGATTTTGGAGCCTAGAAAAATAAAGTCTGACACTGTTTCCACTGTTTCCCCATCTATTTCCCATGAAGTGATGGGACCGGATGCCATGATCTTCGTTTTCTGAATGTTGAGCTTTAAGCCAACTTTTTCACTCTCCTCTTTCACTTTCATCAAGAGGCATTTTAGTTCCTCTTCACTTTCTGCCATAAGGGTAGTATCATCTACATATCTGAAGTTATTGCTATTTCTCCCAGCAATCTTGATTCCAGCTTGTGTTTCTTCCAGCCCAGCATTTCTCATGATGTACTCTGCATATAAGTTAAACAACCAGGGCGACAATATTCAGCCTTGACTTACTCTTTTTCCTATTTGGAACCAGTCTGTTGTTCCATGTCCAGTTCTAACTGTTGCTTCCTGACCTGCATACAGATTTCTCAAGAGGCAGGTTAGGTCGTCTGGCATTCCCATCTCTTTCAGAATTTTCCACAGTTTATTGTGATCCACACAGTCA
>SJYC01086619.1:0-75742 GCA_006408675.1 Madoqua kirkii | reverse complement strand
GATGGGGAAACAGTGTCAGACTTTATTTTTCTAGGCTCCAAAATCACTGCGGATGGTGACTGCAGCCATGAAATTAAAAGACGCTTACTCCTTGGAAGGAAAGTTATGACTAACTTAGATAACATTCAAAAGCAGAGACATTACTTTGCTGTCTAAGGTCTGTCTAGTCAAGGCTATGGTTTTTCCAGTGGTCATGTATGGATTTGAGAGTTGGACTGTGAAGAAAGCTGAGCACTGAAGAATTGATGCTTTTGAACTGTGGTGTTGGAGAAGACTCTTCAGAGTCCCTTGGACTGCAAGGAGATCTAACCAGTCCATTCTGAAGGAGATCAGCCCTGGGATTTCTTTGGAAGGAATGATGCTAAAGCTGAAGCTCCAGTACTTTGGCCACCTCATGGGAAGAGTTGACTCACTGGAAAAGACTCTGATGCTGGGAGGGATTTGGGGGCAGGAGGAGAAGGGGACGACAGAGGATAAGATAACTGGATAGCATCACTGACTTGATGGACGTGAGTCTGAGTGAACTCCGAGAGTTGGTGATGGACAGGGAGGCCTGGCGTGCTGCAATTCACGGGGTCGCAAAGAGTCAGACATAACTGAGCGAATGAGCTGAACTGAACTGAGCTAGTTTTGAGCCCTAGTGGAAAGAAAGAGAAATCAAGAGAGGTAAAATAATATTTATCTGCCATTCTGTATAGTAAGGGTTTTATAGGTATTCCCTTAATCCTAACAGTACCATGAAAGGTAGGTATTACTATATCCCTTTCATTCTGGAGTCAAGGAGACTCTGCCAGGTTCATAAGTAATGTGAGTTTCCACTGTTGACAGAGCTTCTAGTCAAGGCCAAAACTACTTGGCGGCAAAGCCCATGTTTTTGAAAAGTTAAATGATTTAAAATTTAAATAAAGTTTCTAAAATACTAGAGGATGTATGGCAAGGTGATAGGTCATTGGTTTCCCAGTAACTTGCACAGAAGACATTCCAACATGAACATCAGGGAGGAAAGACTAACTGGAAAAGGTGGGGCTGGAAGAGAATCTTGATGGATGAGTGTAATTTTGGAAGCGGGTAGCAAAGGCCCATTGATGGTGTGAGTGATCATAAGGAAAGAGAAAATTGCACCATCTTTTGAGAAATGGAGCACAGACTAAGAGCTCTGGCATGTCTGAATGCTTTTCTGTGGGGAGCAGGGGCAAACTGAGTGTCTTAGCAGAGCTTTAGAAAGATCTTCCTCACAGACATAGAAAACAAACAAGGTTACTTAAGGGGAAAGGGAGGAGGATAAATTAAGTGGTTGGGATTAAAATATACACAATATATGAAATAGATAACCACAGGAACCAACTGTATAGCACAGGGAACTATACTCAACCTAAAAAAGAAAAGAATCTGAAAAAGAGTCTATATATATTTATGCATATATAAGTATGTATGCACAGCTGAATCACTGTGCTGTATACCTGAAACTAAGACAACATTGTAAGCCAACTATATGTCAATAAGATATAGATATACATATATATATATATAATTTTTAAAAAAGAAAGATTTGCTTTACAAGACAATATAAAATAATCTAGAAAGTAGCAAGGAACTATAATAGTCCTCTTAGCAAGAACTACCAGTGTCTGCCTGAGGGTGGAGGCAGGGGTAACAGGTATGCAGGAGACAGATGACACCCAAATAAGGGGTGACTGAAGTGAGTGAACAAAGGGACTCTTTGCAGAGGTCTGGGCAGGGCTGGACTCTATTAGGTTCCATCATGGTCCACTAGTTAAGAATCTGCCTGCCAGATCAGGAGACTCAGGTTCAATCTGTGATCTGGGAAGATGCCACCTGCTGCGGAGCAGCTGAACCCGTGGGCCACAGCTACTGAAACCTGCATGCCTAGAGCTCCTGCTCCCCAACAAGAGAAGTCACTGCAGTGAGAAGCCAAGCACCGCAGCTAAAGTGTAGCCCCCGCATGCTGCAACTACAGAAAGCCCTTGTGCAGCAGCAAAACCCCGTGCAGACAAAAAGTAATTTAAAAAAGGGGATAGGGTCACGTCTGAAGCTAGCAACAGTGAGGAGCTCTTACCGCCAGGAGGCCTGAAGGGGCAGAGGTGAGGAGCAATTCCTGGACTCAAGGAGGGGAGTTGGACAGGGAGGGCTGTTTGGCCGGGTCTGTGACTCTGAACAGAGGGACACAGCCAACCTGTTGTAACCAGCAGGTCAGGTGCCAGGAAAATAGGTACCCTATCCTTGCCTCCTCTCTCCTGTCTCTTGCCAGTGCCCACGGGCAAGGGAGCCTTTTGTTGAAGTCTACACAGATCATGGTTCCCGAGCAGAGAACAGGATGGAGAAGGGTCGAGGGAAGGCCTGGACATACAGATGGCAGACACCCAACACAAGAGGTTAGTTAGCGGATTAAGTAACTGACATGGCCCTGTGCCGGGCACACAGAGGATGCTGAACCCTTGATGGTTAGTGTTATTTCTTATTGTTTTTCCTGTTTTGGTTGGCTTGGTACTCATGTGTCCAGCTCAGCCCCTCTGGCCTCACCACAAACGAAAGTTTTCAAATCCCAGCAGTAGTATGAGAAGTGACTCACTAAAAAGTCAATTTTTGCCTGTAATCTTTGGTCTTTAACTTTTTTTTTTAAAGGAAGCTTTTAAAGAAGAAAAAAGGAGTCTTGGAAATCATCTTTTTTAAACACAACCTTTGTGATTTGTTTTATTGGAAGTTCTTAACGGAGGAAAGGGGCTTGTTTGTTTAGATTGCTATGCAACAGCAGGCATTGAGCAAATGGTTTCTCAGTTTTTATTATTTTAAACTTCACCCAGGAGAGCATCGATCCAAGTTTAAGAAAGAGAGGAGGAAGGGAATATAGACTCTAGTGTTTTTAAAATTCCAAATGGCATTGCAGGTAATAGATGCCTAAAACAAACATTCCCAGACAGAAAACTGCCTTCATAATTCTCTTTCAAGGTAAAATCAATAGATAATATCTTCATCCAGCCAAACCTTTCTTTTCAGCCAATTATACACTACCTACTAAATAATCACTGAAAGTTGAAAATGTACGACTTTCAGGCAAATATCAGTGAAAGGTTAAGCGGCTCTAGAAGAATTCTTTTTCATTGCCCTTCCTGGCCCTCGACATGCACAAAGCACAATTAGGCAGAAACAGCTATAAGTAAAAAGAGAAGAGGGGCAGATGCTTTCTCAAATTCTCACCCTATTTTAAGCTCCATCCTCAGTTTTGTTTACAAAAGCTTCAAATTCCCCCACTGAACTATTTCTCATTATGCCTAGAGGTTTCTGGTTGACGTTCATGCTGGTGCTGATTCTCTCAGTTTGGCAGGCCTCATGTAGTTTCTGAAGTTTTTTGGTCAATCTTGAGGGGGAAATGTACATGAGTAGAATACTCTGAACTTGGTTAAATCAGACATCTCAAAGCCCAGGGTGGGGAAAGTGAGCAAAGGTCAGGAGGAAAATAACATTCAGTAGCAACCAGCAAAACAAACTTTTGTCTGGAGCAACAAGAAAGCCCTGCAAACAGAGATCAGCCCTGGTGGCACCAACTCATCATTTAAAACACAATGTCTTACTGCTTTATTTAATGTCAGAATAAACCACAGACAAAATATAATGAAATCAATAAACAAAAATACAGGATTTAAACAAAACCACTCAAAGACTGCCAATTTGGACTGACACTTTGATGCCTTTCTTCCCAAGTTTTTCTTTTAAACACATATATGCTCTACATGCAAATGAATATAAATAAGATTACAAAGAAATACAGTGACTATTTTTGAAACTAAAAAACAGGATTATTTTACACATGCAGTTTTATGTCTTGCATTTTAAGTCTAACATTACATTCATGCATTTTCCCATATCATTAAATATTTCAGAATGGTTATTTTTTAAAATTAGCTACATAATAGTGTGCCCTGCAGAGGTAGCATAATTTCTGTAACCAACTTCATATTGTTGGCATTCATGTTGTTTCCCAGTTTTGACTGTTATAAATAATATTTTGATGAATATCCTTGAAGAATATCTTGTAATTCTGTGTATAGGGATGAATTCCTGGAAGTGAAATTACTGGGTAAAAAGCCCTGAAAATATAGAGTCCGAACTGCCATCTAGAAAAGTTATGCCAACTCTTGGTCTTGTGGGCAGCCCATGAAAGCACCCATTTCATTACACCCCACCATTCCTGCGAACTGTCATCTTTAAAATTCTTTGCCTATTGGAGAGGTGGAAAATGGTGCCTGGGTATTTTAAAATTTCATTCTTTCTAAACATTTATTTGCCATGCCAAACCAACGTTTGCCATCTTTAAAAAATTGACTTCCTTTTGAGCAGATTTTGGAATGCCAACTCCCTGGGAAAAAACTTTCTTGAGACATGTGAATACAGCCCTTTTAATATAAATGTCACCAAATCCCTATGTGCTTTCATTTTAATAATAATGCCAAACAATGGATTCTTTTCTGTCATGTTTGTAATATAGTCATACCAGCTTTCAAATGTTGGCACATCCTGGAATCTCAAATAAGAGACACTGGCAGTTCTCCAATCCGGAATGACAAGTGGGCATCTCTGTCACTCTGAGCCCACAGGGTGATGGCACAGAGACATGGGCTCGAGTGACATGGGTACCCATCAGCAACCTGACACTTACTCACCCCTTATAGGTCAAGGGTTCCCAGCCATCATGCCATGACCCTTTTGATAGCCAGATGAAGTCTATGGGTCCCTTCTCAGAACAACACCTTTCACTGCATAAAATAACATAAAATGCAGAGGATTACAAGGGAATCTAATTATAAAATTTTGCTTTCAAAATATTTATAAAAATCTGTAACATAGCCATATATGTGCTTATTTATTAAGTATTGAATAGCAAGCTCCAGTGGCAGATCAAATGACTACTATAATTGTAAAGTAGTAATTAAGGACCTCCTTGGTGGCTTAGAGGGTAAAGCATTTTTCTGCAGTGCAGGAGACCCAGGTTTGATCCCTGGGTCGAGAAGATTCCCTGGAGAAGGAAATGGCAACCCACTCCAGTATTGGCAGATCAAATGACTACTATAATTGTAAAGTAGTAATTAAGGACCTCCTTGGTGGCTTAGAGGGTAAAGCATTTTTCTGCAGTGCAGGAGACCCAGGTTTGATCCCTGGGTCGAGAAGATTCCCTGGAGAAGGAAATGGCAACCCACTCCAGTATTCTTACCTGGAAAATCCCATGGACAGAGGAGCCTGGTAGGCTACAGTCCATGGGGCCGCAAAGAGTCGGACATGACTGAGCGACTTCACTTCACTTTAATGAGGACAAAGATATACCAAAATAGCTGCTAAACTGATATACTATGAGGATGTTTTGTATTTTTATTAGTAACAAAGTCCAAGTTCTGCAAATACTGTCTTAGTTTGTTGCCTGCCTTCATAGTGAAGGAAATGTTGCCTTTCAGTGGGAGGTTAGTAAAAGATGTCAATTTTTTTTCCCCATCATGGAAAGCTTGAGCTCTCTCCATGGATACACAGTCACATGAAATAGGAAATTATATAAAGACATTATCTCTATCTCCTCCCACTTCTAGAACTGTGACATTTTCTCTGGGCCCTGGCCATTATTTAATTTTATTTTTATTTTTTTGCTCTAATTACTACCGTTCTGGGAAGCTTTGGAACAGGGCAGTAGGCTTGGCCACAGTGGAAGATCTTAGTCAAAGGGTTGAAGCCATGTGTTAAAAATACTTACTGTACTTGATGAAGCTTCAGACCTTCACTCTGATCCCATTCCATGTCTAGGTCTGCTCCACTGAACCTGGGAGCCAGAAGCTCAGGGTTCTAGCCACTGCTTTGTCACTAATCAATGTGACAAAAAGTCCTTTGACATCCCAGAGCCCCAGAAATTTAACTCAAAACAATTTAAAAAATAAACAATCTATAAATTCCCCTTCCATCTCTCACAATCTTTGGCTTTAAAACTTTCAAAATCTTCTATTGTATTTTGATGATTAATGCAGCTTTCCAAAAGAGTTCTTTAGCATCCAGATCAGAATGCCTCACTTGTTTTCTAAAATAGTTTCTTTCCCTTTGTCTGTCACTGTTAGTCCCATTTTATATTTTTTCCTCACCCTCCTTCTAAAACAGAGACTTTTTTCTTCTCCTGAATGGAACCTGAACTCCCTGTGTTGATTCAAAAACAGAACTAGAAGTTTCTCTGGAAACCATTTCTCCCCATCTAGGAGTGAGTGCCTAGGACAGCCAGTCTCCATTTCAGCATTGGTTCTAACGGTCCTCAACCTCTGTTCGGAGAGCATCCTTCCTTCCTTAGTAAGTAAGTTTCCCTGCTGTGCTTTTCCCCCTTAGGCTCTAGGCTGGGACTTAACTCTCTCTGTGTTCTTGCATTGAATAAGTGGAGCAAAGTGTTTGGTTCTCCTACTCAAACAGAGTTCACAGGGTAAATCTTTCTCATGGATTTTCCTTCCTAATCATCCAACATTTTTAAACACTTGGCATTCTGCTCTGTTCAAGTGATTGGGGCCAGATTCAGAGAGAGTCTGAGCTTTAGGTGTCAGAGTGAACAGGAGTGCTGGGTGAATGGGGAGAGGGCCTGGCAGGAACACCCTGGGCCCTGTGGGCCCTAAGAACGCTAACAAGGCTGAAGGGAGAGGCTCAGAGGCAGCCCTGCTCTTGGCAACCCAGGCAGGGTTCCCTTTGATGTGAAGTCTTGCTTGATATTGCTTTGTGTGTCTGCATTTGTCCTTGGCAGGCAGAAGGCAGTTCCTTTCCAACAATGAGGTGCCCTTGTGTATTGCTGCCATCCACTGAAACAGTGATGCATGCAAGCTGCTCCCAGGGTGACGGGCAAGAGCGGGGCGGGGAGGCTGGGGCTGACAGGAGGGGTGGGGAGGACGCTCAAGGAGAGCCAGGTGCTGAGCATGTTAAACAAGGAAGCTGAGACAGGCCTGGGAGTTTGTACCAGTGCTCTCAAAACCTTTTACCTTGAAGTAGAAACAATTTGAGAGAGATACACAGTAATTAGGAGCAAAATGTTGAAAGTGATTTCCTTTGATTAAAACACAAAGAGGTTTAGAAATGTGGCTTGCAATTGCCTCAAGTTATTCTGGGTCACATAGTGGCTTGTGAATATTAATAATTACAATTGGCTAGATTTTGTGGATATTATTAGTGGTGTCCTCTAAACAGTTTCAGTTTTCCACCCTTTTAAGTACAAAGCAGATTGCACTTCCCGGTCTCCTTGTGGTTGGGCAGAGCCATGTGACTAGTTCTAGCCAATGAATGGAAGTGACATGGGTCTCTTCCTGGCTAGAGTGTTGAATTACTGATGCAAGGCTTTCTGGAGCTCTCTTTCCTCTCCAGAATGGGGACCGTCAGTATTCAATACGGTAGTTTCTCCATCAGCCTGACCCTTTAAATAACTATAATGTCAGGGTTTCCCTCCCAACCTACAAGGGACAAGTAGCATGAACAAGAAATCAAAGCTTTTGGTTTAAAGGCACTCATATTTGAAGGTTGGTTGTTATAGCAACATAACCTGGACTATCGTAAATGCTGAAGACACAGAAGATGCCCCTTTCCTTGTCCTGTTGCCTGGAGATTAGATATTGAATTATATTGAACTGATTCTTGACTTGAGGGAAACCATCCTCACTCCATTCAGGCAACAGGAGCTTTTACAGCCAGGAAATTTCTCGAGGGGTGGCACGGTAAGTCAGTTGTCTGTGGTTGCATCTCTAAGCCTGAAGCTTGGGAAGCCCAAGGTGTTGTAGACGAGAGCCATGATAGGTCCCAGAAGATGCAGGAAGATGTTCACTGGGTCTCAAAGAAAACCGAGAGAGAAACTTTATCAACAGAATATGTGAATTTAGTCTCTCTTCATCTATTTCTATGGTCAGATGGCTTCAGTCCCTGAGCTTCTTTAATATAAGAATGGAAAAAGTGGAAAAGGAAAAAAAAATATGGTTGGAGAAAACTCACAGATTAAAAATAACTCTGAAAGAATACTGGCAAAATTGTAAGAGATGCAGTTTATATTACAGAAAGTACTTTTCAGCTCCAGTAAGGCACAGCAAGGGATATTGGTTGGAGAGTCATCTGAGGTATACAGAGGGATGCAGTTAGTCCAACAAAGCTTCACAGAAGATATTTTTAAGAACTATTGGACTTCTGGAAGGAAGAAAGAGGGGTCAGGAGAAGGGCAACACAACCTGAAGCCCTTTTGGGGACAGGACCTAGAAATTCAAGATGACTCTAGAAGAAGACATTACGGAAGTTTGGCCTGAGAGATGTTCAGTTTTTAGGTAGATAAGTGAGAGGGGAAATTTAGGTGGTCAGAGGTAGACTGATAAAGAATTTTAAAGTAACTATTGCTGGGAGAATTACTCCAAGAAAAATGCCCCAGGAAGGGAGAGAGGGTAACATGACCAAAAAATGACAAAAGTGGTAGCATTTAGGTTACAATCATGGATGAGGGTGGTGTCTGAGAGGCCAAGAAAAGGGAAACTGCCAGTCTCCGTATGCTGCAGTGATGGGACTGAAGAAAGTATTAACTGTCCTCCAGTATCTTTCCTTGCCCCCTTCCTTAATGGCACTCCCTATTTTTAGTTGAGTACACAGCTGTGCAGGATAAAGATTACCTTGCTCTCCTTCCTCTTCAAATAGCTGTGACCACTGGGCAAAAAGGACACTGGTGCCCTTGGTAGTGTCAGAAGCCCTCAGACTCAGTTTCTTTTCTTCCAGCCCACAGTGACTTGTCTGCCTTGAATGACTATCTCCCTCTGCAATGCAAGTTTCTTAGCCCCTCGTTCCTGTCAAGGCTCAGTGCAGGAAACAGACCGTTTTAGGTACCTCAAGTAGAAAGGAATTGAATACAGGGAATTGAGCGCTACAAAATGACAGAAAGAGTTCAATGTAAGTGAGGAAGTCCTGTTACATGCAAGGCTAGTGGCACTGCTAGGTTTTGAGGTTATAGCCCTGTAACTCTGAACAAGAGGGCAGGAGTTCACTGTCAAACACCCAGAGGGCAAGGAACCACTGCCAATTTCACGGGTGCGCCATATCTGTGAAGCTGGTCACAAGACAGTGGGATGTGAGGTCCGGCCACTGCAGAATTTCATTTCTGCCAGAATCTATCACTGATGCAGAGATAAAATTGGCCTCCACCTGCATTTCATCTTCTAAATCTCATGGGAAGCATCTCGAACCCTGGGAGCAAGAGAGCAGAGAAATGTACATGTTAGCCTTCCAGCCTCTGTGACGCAGGGAGCATGCAGAAGGAGCTGGATATGGATAATGAGTGCCAACAAAGCCGACCTGGTCCATCCCTTGTTTGTTCCCCCCGGAGACGGCAGACATTCTCAGTAACTTTCCTAGATGGCTTCCTTGCTCATGTATGTCTCTAATAGCCAATTTAAAAAGATTGTCATCTATACTGTAATAAACAGATGCTTGGAAAGATGAAGGCAAATGGAGAAGGGAGCAACATGGGATGTGCTGGTTAGATAGCATCACTCGTCACTGACTCAATGGACATGAATTTGAGCAAACGCCTGGAGATAGTGGAGAGCAGAGAAGCCTGGTGTGCAACATGTGTCCGTGGGGTCGTAAAGAGTAGGGCATGACTTAGTGACTGACCAACAAGACAGTGTCGGGCTCTTCAAAGTGTACAGAAGGAGGGCTTGATTCCTATCATTTGCTGCCTCTTCCACTCAGAAAACATATATCCTGTTTCTGTAAGGGACTCAAAAACCATTGATACTCCTCACTATCTACCAAATGAAGTCCAAGTACCTCCATTTAAACCTAACAGTTTCTTGAAAACCTAAGGTTTTCAACCTTATCTCTCATTTTTCCATGTAATGAGCTTTTCTCGACCAGAAAAACTGAATTGGTTTCTAACCTCTAAACATATGCCTCTATTTTCTGCCACCAACATTTTAGCTACTTTGTTTCTTCTCCCTAGGATGTTCTTCCCATCTCCCTAGCTCAGATGTCACCTTCTCTAGGAAGTCTTTCTTGATGCCCTGCAGCTGGGAAACTCCTTCATATAGCAGAATCCCTGGAACTTGACCTGTATTCCTGCCATGGAATTTAAAACAGTCCACCTTGTATGACAGCTTTTTGTTTAAAAATTATTTCTTCTCTAGCAGACCAAGGACCATAGAGGAGTTATTTTCTTATTTTTAATTTTTATTTATTTTTGATCCCCCATAGTCTCATAATGTTTATCAAGTGAATAAATGTAAACCTGAAAGTCAGTCATTACTCTCAAATATTTTATAATCCAATAGTCAGATTTTTAAAAAATACTTTCACTGTTTTTTAGCATATGAAATGTGAAGTTCTTTGCAGATTTCATGCTCTCCAGCTAACTGACACTCCTGACATCCCATCCCATAATTCTTTAACTTTCAGTGCCAATAAATAAGCTTCTTTGTTCTCCCCACATGTCTTGTTCATCTTTCATTTGCTGTTATTCTTGCAGCTTAGTGTGTAATTTATATGATGTCATTTTCCATTTGCTCCTAAACCCCAAATAAGATAGGAATGCCTCTTTAATGTTTACAGCAATAAAAAAAACAATTAACAGATTATGTTTCATTTCCAATTTAAAAAAGTGAAAGGTGAAAGTCAGTCAAATTTGACCACTGATGCGAAGAACTGATTCATTTGAAAAGACCCTGATGCTGGAAATAGTTGAAGGCAAAAGGAGAAGGGGATGTAATAAATAAGCTTCTTTGTTCTCCCCACATGTCTTGTTCATCTTTCATTTGCTGTTATTCTTGCAGCTTAGTGTGTAATTTATATGATGTCATTTTCCATTTGCTCCTAAACCCCAAATAAGATAGGAATGCCTCTTTAATGTTTACAGCAATAAAAAAAACAATTAACAGATTATGTTTCATTTCCAATTTAAAAAAGTGAAAGGTGAAAGTCAGTCAAATTTGACCACTGATGCGAAGAACTGATTCATTTGAAAAGACCCTGATGCTGGAAATAGTTGAAGGCAAAAGGAGAAGGGGATGACAGAGGATGAGATGGTTGGATGGCATCACCGATTCAATGGACATGAGTTTGAGTAAACTCCAGGAGTTGGTGATGGACAGGGAGGCCTGGTGTGTTGCAGTCAATGGGGTCGCAAAGAGTCGGACACAACTGAGTGACTGAACTGAGTCACTCATTCATGTCTGACTCTTCGTGACCCCACAGACTGTAGCCCACCAGGTTCCTCTGTCCTTAGAATTCTCCAGGCAGAAATACTGGAGTGAGCTGTCTGACCCAGGATTCGAACACAGGTCTCCCGCATTGCAAGTGGACTACCGACTGAGCCACCAGGGAACCCACAAGTAATGCAAAAGATGTAGCTTGATTATACATGATGAAGAATCTATTTCACAGGTATATTTTAAAATTTGTTATCAAGTGACTCTATTCACCCACTCTTTTTATGGAACACCTCCAATTATAATGCAAGTCATAGACCTTAATCTTCTTTATCAAGCAGAAAACCTTAAACATGGTGAGTGAGTGAAAATGGCTGAGTCGTGACCAGCTCTTTAAGATCCCATGGACCATACAGTCTGTGGAATTCTCTAGGCCAGAATATTGGAGTGGGAACCCTGCCCTTCTCCAGGGGATCTTCCCAACCCAGGGATCGAACCTAGGTCTCCCACATTACAGACACATTCTTTACCAGCTGAGCCACAAAGGAAGCCCTTAAACAGGGAATTAGACACAAAACCATTATAATTTAATTGTACCCTTTTTCTGCTACCTTTTATTAAAACAACAGTGGGCTGTCCCTGGTGGCCCAGTGGTTAAGAATACACCTGCCAATGCAGGGGACATTGGTTGGATCCTGGTCCAGGAAGATTCCGCATGCCATGGGGCAGCTGGACCTGTGTGCCACAACTACTGAGGCCCATGTGCCCTAGAGCCTGTGCTCTGCAACAAGAGAAGCCCCTGCAATGAGAAGCCCAAGCACCGCCACTGGAGAGCAGTGCCCACACGCTGCAACTAGAGAAAACCCACGCACAGTAACAAAGACCTATCACAGCCAAAAATAATTTTAAAAACAGTGTTTGTACATGTTCTAGTTTCCTTCCTCGGATACATGTTTTATATGCCCCTCCCTTCAGCTAGTTCACAGTTTCTTCAAACGAAAGTAATCTCCCTTCCCTTGAACTTTTATCCTTTTGTGTCTAACCCATTGCAGCTAGTATTCCAATCTTTAAGCAGTAAGAATTCAAATCATGCTTATTTCAAGTACTTACTGTGAAAAATAGCATGAAGGAAGTTATCATTGATTTCTTTGTGCAATGTTATTCCTTCAAACATTATCTAAGCAACCGCCACCCCCTGTTCAATGAAAGAATCGTTTTTCTAGATATTTCTAAGAATATACCTGTCTATTGTATGAAAAATAACATGGTCTGAGGCTGTGAAATGAGTAGACTTATAAGCAGTAATAGAGTTACATAAATCTGGGCTGCACATGCAATCATAGAGACAAAGTGCTAGGGGAATAGAATGGAAAGAATGATTACTCTTCTTGAGGCTCATCTCCACCAGAGAACATCTGTCCATCAGGCATACGTCTTGGTTATGCTCCTGAATTTGTATAAGGAGCACTTAACCCTCCTCTCTCACTAGTAGGGTGTTAAAGCATCTGTATCTTCTCTTATCAGCAATGTGAGTTTCCATGGTCCAGGTAGGTTTGTGCTGGGAATTACAGGCTTTCACTTCTGTGGTCTCATTCTCATTCAAAGTCCAGTTGTGGGAACTGATACAAAGGAGTAGTTCAAGAGCCCTGTCGCCCATACATTACTGTAAATAGGCTAAATGTTGCCCGTGGATTAAACAAGATCATAACAAGGCTGTGGACTTGAGTTTTGATTCCTTGTAGGCCTCCCTTTTCCAAATTTGTGCCTTAGCTTAAACTATCAGCCTATAGAAAGAAACGTAAAGTTCCATGGGATGCTATGGTGCTTACTGCTGCATTTATTTACTACAGCCATTGATGTTTAGGGCAAAGTCTGAGGAATCACACAATATCCTCCTTTTGATGCCAGAAGTGAGGCTGTTCTACATCAGGAAAAACTGTTCATACTGTGTGCAGAAGACATTAACCCAAAGCCATTCTCAAGGGCTTTGCTTGCCCTCCTTTCTCTGTAAAGGCCAAAAAGGCAGTGGTCACTTTTCTAGTCTCTCTTGTAGTGAAGGGGAAATCATATGATCCAGTTATGGCCATGAAACAGAAAGAAGTGTGCAAGGAAGCCTCTAGGATAGTGACTGCTTTCCTGATGAAAAATACATGTGAGAGGAAAGCTCTCTAGTCTATCCCTTACCTTTTGTCTCTACCTTGATTATGGATGTGATGTCTGGAGTTGCAGCAGCCCACTTAAGGCAGCGAGGCTACAAAGTGAAAAAAACTCAACACCCTAAGGATAGCTGGGAAGATAGACAAAGCCTGGGTCTCTGATAATATGACTGAACAACTGCCCACCTATGTGTTTCTTGTTAAGCAAGAAAAATAACCACTGATTCACTTAAAGCATTTGTTGTGCTGCGGTTACTTGCAGCCTAACACATAATCAGTTTTTATTTTATAGATTGTTATAAATCTTGTAATTAAGCCTGTCTTTGTCTTAGATTTGGCTACTACAAAGTTACAAAATTGTAACTGATGTCTACCATGAGAATATATACTCTGTTAATTTTTTTCTGGATTTTGTGGGGGTTTTACTTATGCTTTTATTTCACCCCAATTCCTCCAAGTACTTATCTTGTTATTTTTTATTATATGCATATATGAGTGGAATTTTTTTCTAGAACAGAACAAGGTATAAATAATACATAATACATAACAAAAAATCCAACTGGAAGATTGAGGAAGTCATTATTTGAATAAAGTTTTCACAGAGGGACAACATCTGTGCCTCACTCTTTAGTTAAAATTCAGTAATTACAATAACTCCTGAGATTGTAACTGAAGTGAATCAGTAAGCAGTTTAAATAGTGGGCTATTAAAAAAATTGTATCTCTATTAAATTCAGAACTCTAAGATTTTATAATAGGGGGAACACAGACTTCAGGGGATCGATAAACCTTCTGACATAAACTGAATTTTGTTTATACACACAAATGTGCATTTTCCTAGGTAAAAGCCTGAAGCTTTCATCAAATATGCAAAGTCTGCTATTCAGAATAAGCTTAAGAACTTCTGGGTTGTTACATTTACCCTTTTTGAGTCCCCCCACCCCTCAACCCACAGTCACCATTGTGGTTCCTTTGGATTTTTGCACTTCCGTCAAGACCCTACACTCTGTCACAGCGTTGATGCCTGCTTCATCCTAAAGGTTAGTTGACTTGCATTGATATTTAATTATTTACACTGCATTTGGTGTCTGGAATGGCAGTCTCTGGTTGATCATTCTGGAGGCTCTGAATCCATCGGCTGCATCCCAGTGGGCTTGGTGTGCTGTAAACCCACAAATCAAAGTAGGGTGAGGGAGGAGGAAAATCATTCCCTTCTAGGATAATGCATTTTTCATGAGAAACAGGTCATTAAGAACCATTGCCTGCTGCTCACCTCATTCTACCTTTTCATCTTTCCTCTTTTGTCAAATTACTGTGCCTCCTTCTTCTTCTCTCTGTGTTTCCCCTCTGCTTTATTTCTCTGTATTTGATTATCCTGCCATCTCCTTCCTTCTAATATATTTAAAGGATTTCTCCATGATATGCATCTTTGAACTATCTTCTGGCCTGACTTTTGTTCTTTTTCCATCACATGGCATCTGTCTCTTCATTTACTATTGTACATGATACTCACATTCTAGCTGATATAGCGCATAGATTTTCCCAAACTTATAATTTCAATTCCCAACACATAAAAAGACAACGCTCATATCCTGTTTTTCCATGATACTTTGACACTCCCTGAAGATTTCATTTTACTGGCCATTGTCATATTTTTCTATTCCCTCTTACGTCTGTGAATACAGACTCAATAATTTACTTGTGCCAATTTTCTCTTCTGTCATGAAAATTCTGTGGCAGTTTCCTCCCAAATGATAGACTTGAAGTGATCAAATCCATCACATTTCTCAGCGCAGCTTTCTCTTCTCTGGTTAAAATCAGGAGTGGGTTTAAGTGAGTCAGAAATTTTTGAGGAAGGAGATTTCTGTCATGAGAGAAGTGATACCATGAGGGAAAAAATATATCTCACTGAAAACTTCTTCCATATTTCTGTTGACAGTTCTTTTTTTAAAGCAACTGAGTCAGTTATAATTTTTACTAAAATTTAATTACATGCAGAGAGTAAACATCTGGAAATTATCCTGGATAATCAGTGTGAACTTCTACAGTAAATCAAAGACTTATATGCCAGAGTTTAGAGATTACGATCTTAATGATCTGTATGTTATTTATAATAGCCTTTGTTTTCAATCTGTCTTTAAGATACAATTTGAATTCAAGGCATTTATGAAACAGGAAACTTGCCACTTTATTTCTTCCTTTATGTATACCTCCCTTGGGACCATGGAGTTGTTGGAAGAGGGGGTTAAGTACTGATTTGTTTTTGGTGTGTATGCTTTTTTCTTTAACTCATTATTTGTGAAATTTAAGATGCAATAGGAATTCTACGTTAGACAAGTAAGCTGGAAAACAATAAAACTTGAAAACCACCTAGGTGTGAAATCCCCTTGAACTAAGGAATGCTTCCAACATTAAGTTCTCTGTAAGCACTAACTGTAAATGATAACATTCCAAAATTAGTTTGTGAAGGAAGGGTCATAATAGGAAACTTGATCATCTGAAATTAACCCAACCTACCTTCTTACTAACCTAAAATAATAGCCTCCATCCCTACCCAATATGACCTAAAAATAATAGACTGCATCTCACCCTAAAGTAACTTGGCTTGAGTCCAGGAATTAATACATACATGACACTCAGAATTGCAGCCAAAAAAGAAGCGGCATTCTCTTTCTTGTGATCTGTCACGGTGCAGTAAGCCTCCCTGGCTCGATAATCCTAATTAATGTTCGTCGTCTACACCACGTTCCAGTATGAAAAGCAGAGTGGTGACACTCTTTGCTAGGAATCAGGCTTTCAAGAGGCTGCAGTTTCAGAAGGTGTGTCTCAAACTCTCTACTCTGAGTTCTCCGTTCTTTAAGGGATTATGTCTTCACTCTGAAAGCTGATAACCTAAGGAATTAAAAGGCTGAGACAGAAAAGAAAAGCTAGCCCAAGGAAAATGCTTGTTTTTATTTTTTTCATTTTACATGAAACTGTCATATGGCTATAAGCCAGAAAATGCTAGAGTTAGGAGAATAAGAGGTCTAAAATAGTAAAGAGTGGGGAGAGGCGAGAAAGAGATGAAGCTATAGAAAGTAATGGAGAAGAAAAAAAAATGTTGACTAAAAGGGAGAAGCCAATAGAAGACACACAGATGATTCTGACTTTTGTGGGCCCTGGGCACTTTTGCCTTTTGCAGGTTTCTTTTTCCATAAGTGAAAGTGAAGTCACTCAGTCGTGACCCTTTGAGACCCCATGGACTATAGCGCACCAGTCTCTTCCATCCATGGGATTCTCCAGGCAAGAATACTGGAGTGGGTTGCCATTTCCTTCTCCAGGGGATCTTCCCAACCCAGGGATTGAACCTGGGTCTCCCGCATTGCAGGCAGACACTTTTTAACCTCTGAGCCACCAGGAAAGCCTCTTTTTCCAGAAGAAGATATTAAAAATTAGATGTTACTACAGCACTGGAATAAAGGTGACTATATTAATTTTTTAACCTGAAAGCTTATTTTTTCATCTGATTTTAAAAGAAATAAAAAGCTTTTTGTGTGCTTCTATATTATTATGGGCCCAAGGCACCTTTCTCTTATGCCTACTAGAGAAGTGGGCCTTATAGACAGAATGAGGGAGAGAGAGCAAGAACTCTGCTCAAAAGTGGGGGAAAGAGCTTAAAGTACAACATACAAATTAAATAAATACAGATATCAGCAGATCACCATAGTTTAAATCTAAATTGTATGTTAAGATGTTCTGAATCTTGCCAGCTAAGCTTTACTGAACCATGTGCTAATGTCACATGCTTTATCTTACTCGCTCCACACAACAGCCTGAAAGTTAAGCAGATGAAGATGTGCCTTCAAGCTCTAGGGCCACTCACCTGTTCTGTTTCCTTGCAAGGCTCAGTACCCAGTTTTTAATGGAGCTTCTCAAGATTATGGGGCTTCCCTGGTGGCTCAGCTGGTAAAGAATCCACCTGCAATATGAGAGACCTAGGTTCAATCCCTGGGTAGGAAAGATCCCCTGGAGAAGGAAAGGGCTACCCACCCCAGTATTCTGGCCTGGTGAATCCCATGGACTGTGTAGTCCATGGGGTCACAAAGAGTTGAACATGACGGAGAGACTTGCATTTCACTTCACTTCTCAAGATTATATATGCTTCAGGCCCTACAAGCCTGAACCTGTTCATATAGATGTAAGTGTATAGTCAGTGTGTAGACCAACTATATCCTCCCTAGTTCTCCATTCCTCACTGAAACACAGAAAGGCTGTGATTTGTAGACTCTTCAGAGTCATAGAGCCACTCAATTAAAGGATAGCCTTAATAAGATCGAGTTTGACTAAAAAAACTCTTGAGTCATAGGTTAAAATTGGATGCAACCATAAGTGTAATGTGCATAGAATTCTATTTTCAGCCAGTGTTTCCCAGGTAATAATATCCTCAACTTTAGCTGTCACCCAATGGCTGGTGACCAACAAATGTGCAGCTTCAGCTGTTTAATTTAGGATGCTTTCAACTGTCATTAACAAGATCCTCACCCAATGATCATAAAAAGACACATGAACACTCCTGTGAGAGGCCATCAAGAGACAGAAAAAACTTCCAAGGTGGCTGGTGCATAGATTCAACAACACCATCAAGGACACAGCTTCTCTCTCTCCACTCTCCAGTCTTCAGTGTTGGCCTCAGCCTGTGGCTTGTACCTTTTTCGCTGCAGGAAAACTGTAAGGATCACTGAGGCTGTAGGCTTCCTCATCCAAATCCATTGAGAGAAAGCCTGGCTTCCTGTGTCTTTCCTAGAAGACTTCTGCAAACACCTTACTGCCTCTCACTGATGGAAATTAGATCATGTGACTTTCTCTGAACTAATTTCTAACAAGTAGGATGACTTTTGGATCAACACTCTCAGATCAATCAGACTTTCCTTTGAGATGAGGTACATTTCCTGAATCACTTTGCAAGAGTAGCAGGATGGACTGTGAGGAGTCAGTAACAGCATCTGCAGCATCAGCTCCAGACCTGGTCTGCTAACTGCCCCATGAGCATCTCCCCATCTTACCATCCATAGTCATACTTGGCACAACCTGTTCAAAACTGAACTCATGGTCTGCCTCTAGAGACTGCTTTTCCTCCCACCTGACTTAGTTGGAAAAAATACAAAACCAGAATTCAGAAAATAATCAACTCTTTTTACTTCTTCACCTCTCTCATTATCCAACTATCAAGGCCCCTCCTTGATGTATCCCCCACCAGTATCCTTAGCATCACCCTATTTCATCCCCTCGTTACTCCTTACTTGAATTATTGCATATGGCCTCTTACACGGTCTCCTTTGATCCATATTCCTGTTGCTACCAGATGTATGTTTCCAAATGGAGTAATAAGGGAAAGAAAGCTCATGCCACTACTTTACATGACTTCCATTAGTAGCTCCCCATTAGCTTCTGGATACAACTCATTTATTCTTTTATTAAATATATACTTACATGGGGTTGCCTTATGTCAGACTCTGGGCTCAGTGAGATGAATCAAAGGATGAATGAAATCCATGGGGTCTCTGCCTTCGTTGGAGTTAACAGTCTAGGGGACTATGGAGGGTGTGGATATGAGGACTTATAAAGGGAAAACCTGATCTGGTTTGTTTATTTTATCTATTTGGCTGCACCATCTATTTCTGCTTTATTGACTATGCCAAAGCCTTTAACTGTGTGGATCACAATAAACTGTGGAAAATTCTGAAGAGATGGGAATACCAGACCACCTGACCTGCCTCTTGAGAAACCTATGTGCAGGTCAGGAAGCAATAGTTAGAACTGGACATGGAACAGACTGGTTCCAAATAGGAAAAGGAGTCCATCAAGGCTGTATATTGTCATCCTGATTATTTAACTTATATGCAAAGCACGTCATGAGAAACACTGGGGTGAAAGAAGCACAAGCTGGAATCAAGATTTCTGGGAGAAATATCAATAACCTCAGACATGTAGATGACACCACCTTTATGGCAGAAAGTGAAGAAGAACTAAAGAGCCTCTTGATGAAAGTGAAAGATGAGAGTAAAAAAGTTGGCTTAAAGCTCAACATTCAGAAAACGAAGATCACGGCATCTGGTCCCATCACTTCATGGGAAATAGATGGGGAAACAGTGGAAACAGTGTCAGACTTTATTTTTCTGGGCTCCAAAATCACTGCAGATGGTGACTGCAGCCATGAAATTAAAAGACGCTTACTCCTTGGAAGGAAAGTTATGACCAACTTAGATAGCATATTCAAAAGCAGAGACATTACTTTGCCAACAATGGTCCATCTAGCCAAGGCTATGGTTTTTCCAGTGGTCATGTATGGATGTGAGAGTTGGACTGTGAAGAAAGCTGAGCACCGAAGAATTGATGTTTCTGAACTGTGGTGTTGGAGAAGACTCTTGAGAGTCCCTTGGACTGCAAGGAGATCCAGCCAGTCCATCCTAAAGGAGATTAGTCTTGGGTGTTCACTGGAAGGACTGATGCTGAAGCTGAAACTCCAGTACTTTGGGCATCTAATGCAAAGAACTTACTCATTGGAAAAGACCCTGATGCTGGGAAAGACTGAAAGTGGAGGAGATGGGGACGACAGAGAATGAGATGGTTGGATGGCCTCACCGACTCAACGGACATGAGTTTAAGTAAACTCCGGGAGTTGGCGATGGACAGGGAGGCCTGGCATGCTGCAGCCCATGGGGTTGCATAGTGTCAGACATGACTGAGCGACTGAATTGAATTGGTTATCCTTAGGTTCTGTGGTCTTGTCCAAGCTGTGATTCTACAAAGCATGGTAAAGATTAGTGATTCATAATCCCTTACAGAATTTCTTAACTTCAAATACATTTTACAGTGATTTTATCTCTTATGTTCAAAATTTTAGCTATTTCATGGAATTTTGGGTCAATATCTATACTTAGTATTTATCTAAAGAAGCTAAAAAGTCTACAAGCCAATACACACTCTAGGGAGAATCCCAAATTGTGTTTGTATAATGTAAGTTTACCTTTTAGGATACAAATATGTTTGACAAAGACAGCACACTTTGAATTTTGTCCAGGAAAGCAGTTTCCAGGGAGTGAGTTGTGTTGAATGCCTTCAAAGAAGAATGTAACTTCTGGAAATCCCATGGAGGCAGCCAAACTTGTCAATGAAACAAGAAGTAAACTTGAGGGATATTTTAATATACGAATGTTCTTAAAGAGTATACTAAAATCATGTGAAATATTTCTCATCAGTATCAACAATTCGTGAGGCTTGTCATGCAGCTGAAATACTCAGGATACAAAAGCATTAAATATCCAAAGGCTGGACATTGCCTTAGGATGCCCTTTGGATTCTTAAGTGAAATTTTTATTTGATTGACATTCATAACTTTTCATTGGACATTCTATGTCCAAACTGTAATTAAGGGAATTGTGAAAATTATTGTTCTTATTGTGACTGTGCAACCAAATTTCTGGAATACAGGAGCAGAGAGCAGCAATAATGGAGCAGGATGAAATCATTCTTTAAGAGTAAAAAAAAAACAACAAAAAACTTTGAAGACATTTTGATAGAGTTTTTCTCTCATAAAAACCTTTTAATCTAATCTACGTTATCTAGCTGAACAGCATTGCACACATTCTACTTTATCTATTTAAAGAGTTACTTGTAGATTCTATGAAGAGCATTTTCTATGTCTCTTGAAATGCCAGAAATATTTCTAAACCCATGAGATATGTTAATATTTTTCTAAAAATCACCTAGTCAAATACCTCCTTTCCAGGCATTTTCTGCTTTGTGGTAATGAGCTGCAAAGACCTGGCCATTCAATTCTCAATTATAAACAAAGCCTACTTGTCTTAAAACTTGGTCAAGACAGAGCTCTATCCATAAATCTCATTTCAAATTGTGCCTAGTAATTTGCTTTGTGTTTGTGGAAAGACACAGCTTGTTAATAATGCAGCTCCAATACTAAACTTAGAAAGGGCATCCTAGAGGAAGAACCCAAGGTAAACAGAAACTTTCAAAAGTGTAAATAACAGAAGACACACGGATGATGTGTATTTCATTGAGTTGCCACATCATAGGCTCATAGTAAATGAGTACAACGTGGCTTGAGATCTATGTGTACAGTTTCTCTATTACCTAACGCAGTGTAGACACACTTACCACACTCCAATCCTTGCTTCCACTAAGAAAAGTAAACAGTGCCATGACATCATTCATAGCCAATCAGAGCTCAGCCACGAGGACGAAGGAAGTGTTGGGAGAATCCTTTGGCAACCCAGAGTCAGGGTGAGCAGGCAATATGTTTGATAGGTTGTCCTATCACATCCCTGGGGGGTTCTGAGTTGTATTTATAAAATAGCATTTGCTGGTGACTCAAAAACTGTCCTAGGAGGCGGGCAATATGTCACATTCCACAAGAGCAGCGATTGTGGTGGCAGACCTACGGTGACCAGGAACAACCTTTGTTCATTGTTCCATCACATGACTCTATAATAAATATTAGTCATCCAATGTACACATAGGATGTGGTGAGGCTTCCTGAGAGGGCAAAACCTTCTCAGGGGTCAGAGTACACTCCCTGTTCTAGCCAGATCCCTAATCAGATTGGCTATCTTTACCTCGGGGAAAAAACCCACAGCTTTCCCATTCAGCAGAAGCTGTCACAGAGTAGCAGCATTGGATGCCTGTATATTACTGTTGCTTTTAAGTTCTTTTTCCTTCTGAGTCCCAAACAGTTCATGGTTCCCTGGTTTTGATTAAATCAGACTGTATTTTTAAAGTTTTGCTTCTCTCTCTTATCTAGCCTGCCCTAAGTTAATATAAAATGTTCCGAATGATCTCACCTTGTGGTTTCATTGACTGGAGATACCGCAAAGCCAGGAGGTACTTCTATTATACTTGGAGGCACGGGCTTTCTATCTCTTCCATTCTCTATGAGAACATAGTTCTCTCATCACAGGGTTGTAGATCCTTTACTAGACTAGAGCAGAAGTTAAAAAAAAAAAAACACTACGATATCATCAGCAGCACAGAAACACTGTATTTTTCTTTGGCTGATTTTTACTTAAAAATATTAATTTTCTGTGGTTTTGACTTTTTCCCTAGGTAGAACAGCCTGTTTTCCTAAAACTCTCAATATATAGGATAGATCATCTCTTCCTATTCAAAAAGCAAGTAGATAGTTAGAAAAACCTAACTGATAGAAAAACCTGGCCCTTGGAACTTCCCGGGTGGTCCAGTGGTTGAGAATCTGCCTGCCAGTGCAAATGACATGGGTTCGATCCCTGGTCTGGAAAGAACCCACATGCCACTGAGCAGCTGAGGGGCAACTGAGCCTGTGTGCCATAACTACTGAGCCAGTGTGCCATCGAGCCCCATTCTATGCAAGAAGAGGAGACAAAGAACTGAGAATTCCATACACCACAGGGAAAGAAAGCCTGCTTGTAGCAACAAAGACCCAGTGCAGCCAAAAATTCATTCATTCATTCATTTAAAAATGAGATAGAGAAAGAAAGAACTGGCATATGATACTTACTTGGGGTGTATGAAGGAAAATAATTACACATTATATACTCAGAGAAAATGCTCTGAGCAGATTTGCTGTTTAGTCTCTAAGTCATGTCCATGTCCAAACCTTTTTCGATCCCATGGATGTAGCCTGCCAGGCTCCTCTGTCCACGGAATTTTGCAGGCAAGAATACTGGAGTGGACTGCCATTTCCTTCTCCAGTGGATCTTCCTGACCCAGGATTGAAGCTGCAGCTCCTGCATGAACAGATGAATTCTTTACCACTGAACCACAAGGGAAGCCCCAAGCAGCTTTACTGACTAGCAATATACCCATTTTACAGATACTGCCACATAGAGGAGAGAGCCTGAGGGAAGGTAGTTCCTTCATTACGGATGTTGCCTTTCTAAAGATTGTAGAGATAGAGGTTTAAGGGAGGCCAGGATCCTGTCTGGGCAGATTGGTGACTGTAGCAAGACTTTCTCTTAGTTCCCACCCCATCCTTCACTTCAACCAAGCACTTTACGCTTGCTCTGATCCTCCTAGACAGAGAGAAACATAATAATTAGAACTCAGTGGCTATCCAGAGTCTCTTGATATATTTTAAATTCCTCCACCTTGAATAAAAAGCTTTCTCAGTGACACTGGCATTTAACAAGATATACAACAGTTTCTGCACATAAGGAGCTTGAAACTCACCACTCTGTCCTAACGAGCAAAAAGCTGAACAGACTGAAAATTCAACAATTCTTCTTGGATCTGTAAGAGCAGGGAGGACACAGTGTAAACTGCTGCTCCCCAAATGGAAGAGACAGACAAGCAAACACAGGGAGTCGCTGCTTACCAGAGTAGAGACTGGAGAATGGAAACCACCCTTGGAAGGTAGGAAAACCTGATCTGTAATTGATGAATTGCCAGAGGCCAAGTGAGAACAAGTCTGAGGGTTAAAAACCTCAGGAGGATCCAGTCATAGAGGGACTTACAATATTGTTAAGGGTTTCCTCCAGGAGCTTGGCCAGGCCAAAGTAAACACTGAAGAAAAATCTCCTTGTGCTTCCTGGAGGAGAAGGGGAAAAGAAACTATTTTGAAATATACCACAGCATTCTGTTCTTAACAAAGACTGCCCTTAGGGACAAACTATCTAATCTGACCCTGCCTGCTAGGGTTGTGAGTGTGTGCACGCGTGCATGCGCACACCCAATCCCTTCTTGTGCTTGCGCTTAGTTGCTGTCGTGTCTGACTCTTTGTCACTCCATGGACTGTAGCCCGCCAAGCTGCTCTGTCCACAGGGATTCTCCATGGAAGAATACTGGAGTGGGTTGCCATGCCTTCTTCCAGGGAAGCTTCCCAACCCAGGGACTGAACCCAGGTATCCCGCATTGCAGGTGGTATTTACCAAGAATACTGGAGTAGGTAACCTATTCCTTCTCCAGGGGATCTTCCCAACCCAAGAATCGAACCAGGGTGTCCTGCATTGCAGCCAGATGCTTTACCAGCTGAGTCGCTTCAGTGGTGTCCAACCATTTGCAGTCTCATGCACTGTAGCCTGACAGGCTCCTCTGTTCATGAGATTCTCCACGAAAATACTGGAGTGGGTTAGACATGCCCGCCTCTAGGGTATTTTTCCAACCTAGGAATCGAACCCTCATCTCCTGCTTCTCCTGCATTGCAGGCTGATTCTTTACCACTGAGTCACCAGGAAGCTGCTAGGGTATTACCAGAATCTAACTGACACAGGAAGGGAAGGACCCAACTTCAGCCTATTCTATCCATTCTGTCTCACATAAGAGGGGAGAAAAACACAGAGGAATACTTGCCAGATCCTTAGCCTAGAAGCACAGGTTCACTAAAAGCCTGAGACCTAATCATAGGAGTATTGAACACTTCCTCTCTCCCCACACCTCACTGCCACATTACTAAAGGCCTATTTATAGCAGTTCCTTGTATCTAGTACATCATGTCCAGCTGTAAACAAAAACATACAAAGCATACTGAAAAATTTTTAAAAACACACACAGTTTGAAGAAATAGAGAACAAGAAGCAGAATGTTGGAATTATCAGACCAGGAATTTAAAACTACAATGATTAATATGCTAAGGGATCTAATAGACAAAGTAGAACTGCTGAGCCATGTAAGCAGAGAGATGTGAATCTTAGAAAACAGAAATCAAGCAAACCGGTGGGAGGGATGTTCAAGTGAGAGGGGACAGGGGTAAACCTATGGCTGATTTATGCTGATGTTTGGTAGAAACGAATGCAATACTGTAAAGCAACTATCTGTCAATTAAAAATAAAGTTTAAAGGAAAGAAATGCTGGAGATCAAGAACACTGTGATAGAAATGAACCTTATTAGTAGACTGGACACAACTGAGAAAAAAAAATCTCTGAACTTGAGGATATCTCAATAAAATCTCCAAAATGAAAAAACTAAGAAAACAAAGACTGAAAAGAAACAGAAAAGAATATGCAAGGATTATGGTATAACTAAAAGGATGCAACACAGACATGATGGGAGTACTAGAAGGATAAGAAAGAGACAAAGGAACAGATAAAATATTTAAAATAATAATTTCAATTTGCTGAAATTCATGAGTGACATTCAAAACTGAGAATTCAAAAACTGAGAATTCTCCAACACAAACAGCAGATCCAGGAAGCTCAGAGAAAAAAAACAGGCAAAAAAACAAAAAACAAAAACTGTATCTAGGCATATCATTTTTCAAACTACAGAAAATATAAAGTAATAAAGATAAAAATACAGGATATAGATTTAAAAATTCAGATAAAGAGAAACAATATTGAAAGAAGCTAAAGGGAAAAAACCTTGCCCACAGAGGAACAAAGATAAGAACTACAGTCAATCTCTTTGAAGACTGTGCGAGGAAGAAGAGATGGAGGCATACGTGTGTGCTAAGCCGCTTCGGTCATGTCCAACTCTTTGTAACCCTATGGACTACAGCCCACCAGGCTCTTCTGTCCAAGGGATTCTCCAGGCAAGAACACTGGAGTGGGTTGCCGTGCCCTCCTCCAGGGGGATCTTCCTCACCCAGGGATCAAACCCTGGTCTTTTAAGTCTCCTGTATTGGCAGGCAGGTTCTTTACCTAGTACTAGTGCTACCTGAGAAGCCCAAGAGATATAATTCGAGACGACAATCTCAAATTCCAGATAACAATCTCGAATTCTGCACCCTATGAAATTATCCTTCAAAACTGAAGGAGGAATAAGGACTTTTTCAAAGAAAAAGTGAGAAAATGTGTTGCCAGTAGACCTGTCTTACAAGAAATGTTGAAAAAAATGTTGAGAGAGGAGAAAAATAATATAAGCAGAAACTCAGATCTACAGAAAGAAAGGAAGAGCATCTTATTCCAAAGAAGGAATAAGTGAAGGTAAAATAAAATATTTATTTTTCTTAATTTTAATTGATCTAAACTGTTTGCTCAAACATGTACATACCTCATACATTTATATGCTTATATATAAATGAAGAACTTCCCAGGTGGCTTAGATGGTAATATAGTAGATATTAATCTCACTATATCAATAATCATTCTGAATGTCAGTAGTCTAAATGTACCAATTAAAAGACAGAGATTGTCAGGATGGATCCAAAAATAAGACCCAACTATACATCTTTTACAACAATTTCACTTTAAATGTAAAGGAATATATGGATAAAAATTAAAAGATAAAGAAAAATATATCATGCTAACATTAACCAGTAGAAAGCAGGAGCAGCTGTATTAAATTCAGACAGAGCAGACATCAAAGTAAGGAAACTTTTCAGGGATAAAGAAAGGCATTACATAATGGTAGGGGCCAAGTCTCCAAAAAGACGTAACAATCCTTAGTATGTATGTGCCTAATAGGGCAGCAAATCTCATGCAAAAACTGATAGAACCAAAGAAGAAATGGATGAACTCACTATCATAGTTGGAGATTCAACACTTCTTTAGAAGAAATGAACACACCAAACAGACAGAAAATTGATAAGGATATAGTTGAACTCAATACCACTATCAACCAACTGGGTATGATTGACTATTTCATCAAGTAACAGCAATATACATGTTCTTCTCAAGGTCATATGAAACATTCCCCAAGATAGACTACATTCTAGGCTATAAAATACTTAACAAATTTTAAAGAATAAAATGATAAAGTACTTGCTCTTGGACCACAATGGAATGAAACTAGAAATCAATAACAGAAAGATAACTGGAAAATCCCAAAATACATGAAAGTTCAATAACAGACTTCTCAACAACACATGGGTCAAGAAGAAATCTCAAAAGAAATTAAAAATAAGATTTGCACCTACCACACACCTAAAATTCAAATTTGTTCTTGGCCAGAAGTCACTCACAAGGCTTAGTAATTCAAAGATCACTGAGAATCATCTGTGGACAATTTCATTTTACCTCAGTCCTCAAGGTAGCCTTTACCTTTGTTTGCCGACTTCCCTCTAATCTCTGGGAAACTTCCTTCTCTGCTGATCTCCCTCTGTTCTCTATAAGGTGAATGTCATGTCTCAGACCTCCAACCACATATGCTATCATAGTCAGGATCAGCACCAGGATGCTAGGACCCCCCAAGCTGAACTGTATCTCCTCCACCTCATTGTAGATTTGCCCATTTGACTTCCTTCTGATCAGGAGAGGGGGAAGGAGGGAGGTGAAGTTACCTTCTGTCAACCTCAAAGCTTATGGACTTAAGTGAAAAAGAATCTGGGGACAACTGATCCCAGAGAGCGTCTACTCTTTTCCAGTCTTGCTCCCAATCCAAGAAGAGATTTTATCTAAGCATCATAAAATAATATCAACAATCCTGCTCTGTTTCAGTCAGTACAAGTCAGTTATTTAGTGATTTTGCACTTCCTGATATTTTAAGGGACTTTTGAAAGAGAGCCCTAAAATTTCTTTTGACTTTGTTAAAAGAGTTGTTTTGGAACAATTTTAGAAAACATTCCAAATGGGAACAGGAGAAAAGAGCTATAGGCACAATATGTTTTATATTTAAAGATATCAGATAAGATTGTTGTATAGAGAATTCCTTTCTCTTATGTTTATTTTTTTAACTACATATTGCTTACTGAACCTCAAACTTCTTTCTTACAAGGGGCAGAAAATGCCCTTCCTAGAGAGAGATGACATCTCTGAAATGGAGCTGTTTGCGGAAATTCCTAAGTCTCTCAGGGGGAATTTTTCTCTCACTCAGAAGAATGCCCACAAAGTAGGTGGTCCATGCTCTGGTGAGCTCCTGGGCTAGCCTTTGGCAAAACTGAGTAACTGGCAAAGTTAGACATTGCTGAATCATCCTACGCACCCACCACCTAGGCATACACCAAATACCATGGTCCCTAGTCTGGCCAGTGTTCAGAACACCCCCTACCTCTCTTCTCTCCTCTCTGTGAAAAATGCCCTCACGGGAGGCTTAGCAACTGTAAATAGAGAAAACAGGATCAAGTTACAGAATATTGAAAGTCATTGGAGGTTACAGTTTTTAAAGTTATCTAGTAGAATTATTTTCAGAATTATTCATTTTTCATATTTTAGCTGCAAAACTTTTTCTTCAGAAGAAGCCTTGAAAAGAAAAAAGCAGTATATAATATAGAGTAGAAATATATATCTAAGAAAAGCAATATATAAAAGTAAAAATCTATATATAAATAAGGTAACCAAGAGCTACTCTGGTTAGTTTCCATTCCCAAGGGGAAATCTGAAAGTCCTCAGACTTAGAAAACTACCAATCTAATTCACAGATGACAATCTTGAGCCCCAAGGTAAACCAGCTTGTCCAGCATTGCCCAATGAAACACTAATGACAAAGGTCAACTGCTCTTCAGGAGCATGTCCTTGCTATCACTCAGCCTGACACAGGTCCTCAGAGACCCTGCAATATATGTTAATTATCTGAATTCAACAATTTATGCTAGTGTTAATGACTGGCACCATCTTTACACAGGAGTCCTCGTAGCAGTGTTTGCTTTCATTTAAACAGGATTCACCTTCTTAGATCAAAGAAAGGAATATCTAAGAGCAAATATACAGATGTCACAATAGGCTTGTTGTTACAGAAAACTGAGTTTAGGATAACAGAATCTCCAGAGAGGGTTATCCTGTCATTTGAAAATCATGTACAATTTTATAATATATTTCATGGGTTGGCTCAGGGGCAGGGAGCAGAATCAAAAACAATACTTTTTGTTTTCATAAAAGTATCTAAAATAAGAAAACCTAAACAAATCACATTGACTAGTATAATGTACTGAAGTTAGAATGAAGAAGTATTCAGAGTTGGTCTTATATTAATTCGGGGTAGGACATGTTTATTAGCTACTTCTAATGTTAACAGCCATGTGGTATAATATACACGGTTCTATATCATAACATTAACATAATGTTTTATCTTTTAAGATGAGTAAGTTTTATTTTAAAGCTTGCCTTGATTTTACAGTGAAGTGAAGTCGCTCAGTCATAGTTGTGTCCGACTCTTTGCGACCCCATGGACTGTAGCCTATCAGGGTCCTCCGTCCATGAGATTTTCCAGGCATGAGTGCTGGAGTGGATTGCCATTTCCTTCTCCAAGGGAACTTCCTGACCCAGGAATCAAACCAGGCTCTCCCACATTACAGACAGACACTTTACCATCTGAGCCACCAGGGATTTTACAGTAATATAGTACAAAAATAAAGCTTTCAGGCCCTCAAAATGTATTTCTGTCTCTTATTCTATTTCTTTCTGCCCATATGTTGGGAAAGTTGCAAGAAATAAGTAGAGATTATCAAAGTAAATGATGACAGGTATAATACTAAGAGTAAATGTAATGATGAAAAATAAAAATTCAATATCTTGGAGATCTAGAAAGACTGTCTTTGGAGAAAAAATAACCATCACCACCAGCAGCCTCATTCATTACTCAACCAAGCTGACTAGACACTTTCCCTTCAGTACTCCTCATTTTTACATTGTCATTATTATTTGGAATGTGGTTTATTATAACTGAAAGAAAAAAAAAAGTAACTCATGTCAATTATGGTTTCTTATTTATTGCAAAAAAAAAAAATCAACTTCCCAATGTGTTTTAAATCTCAACACTCAACAGGACTGTGTGACTATCATTCTGATAGACATGAGTCAGGATCATGCAAATTTACTTTAAAATGCTATGAAGTTGCTTATTTTTCTTCAAGGCACAGGTGTCGGCAACACATGAAACTGAATTGGGAATTCACAAAGGTACTGAAAGTTTTCTATCTTGAAGTAGAAGTTTAAAAGAAATCCACTTTACACTGTGTGTTCTGTCAAAACTACAGCTGGGAAGAAAATTAAGAAAAAATTACAAAATATTTTCTTGTCCAATTCTACCATCAAATGACAAACATCAATTTTTGCTATCAATCAAATCATTGTCCTTTTCAGCCATTTTGATGGTGGCATCAAAATAGTGTTCTGTTCAGTTGTTTGCTCCTATAACCAACTACTGGGAGGGAAAAATTCTACGGTGACTCCTTCAGACAACACAGGTTTGAATGGCTCAAAGCAGCGAGCTGTGCTCAGTGGTGTCTGACTCTTTGTGACCCCATGGATGGAGCCCATCAGGCTCCTCTGTCTATGGAGTTCTCCGGGCAAGAATACTGGAGGGGGTTGCCATTTCCTCCTCCAGGGGATCTTTCCAACCCAGGGATCAAACTCCGGTCACCTGGGTCTCCTGCATTGACAGGCAGATTCTTTATCACTGCACCACCTAGAAAGCCCGGGTTTGAACTGCACAGGTCCACCAATACTAGGTTTTTTCAAAAGTAGATTCTACACCTTACAGGACTACACCATCTGTGGTTGTTTGAATCCAGGGATTTGGAACCATGGATATGGAGTTCCAACTGTGAATTTATACTGGATTTTCAACTACTGCCCAAACTCTCACCTTGTTCAAAAATCAGCTGGATTTTGTTAATTACTGGAGAATATCATTAGAGCTTACAGTTTCTTTAAATTAATTCAAAAGTAAAAATGATTACAACATTCACAGAAGGTGCTCTGACCATGAGAATTCTTGTTGAAAATCAAAGGATGAAAGTTATCTTTTGTTGCCAAACATCAGAGTCCAAATTTGGCTGAGGTAACTATAGGAAGACCTCAGCTTTGCTCTCAGAATACCAAATTGTCTACCTTGCTTTGTGAAGATTTGCATATTTATCACATAATGCTAGCCTTGGTTGAGTTCTAGATTTTTTGAGAAATATGATTAGTTACATTCAAGAGTTAAAAGATTCAGTTGCCCTATTTTGGAATTCAGAAAATGGACTAGAAATAAGTCTTCAAAATACTAATCATCAGTACGGCAGGGGCAAGGACAAATGAGGACCCATGCTAGCCACAAATAATAGGTATGGTTGTGTGGGACCATATGTACTGAATACCAGTTATTTCATCTTTCAAAAATAACAGTGAGATTGAAACATGGGTATCAACATGGAAAGATGTCCAAGTTATAGGCAAGTGAGAAAATAAAGTTGCATGACACTATGTATAGCATGACTCTACTTATAAATGTTAGAAGAATATAAGGAATAAACTTACAAAATACTCCCATAGAATTCTGACAAACACCTGAAGAACCTTGGGCAATAAAATTTCCTGAGTCTGATTCTTAAATTCTAGCCCTGAGTCTACCACATTGCTTAACCCTTTCAAGCTTAAGTTTCTGAACGACCAAGGAGTTAGAGAATCATTTCACCTATTTTCAGTTCAATCTACCTGCAATGCAGAAGACCTCGGTTCCGTTCCTGGGTCAGGAAGATCCGCTGGAGAAGGGATAGGCTACTCACTCCAGTGCTCTTGGGCTCCCCTTGTGGCTTGGCGGGTACAGAATCCGCTCACAATGTGGGAGACCTGAGTGCAATCCCTGGGTTGGGAAGATCCCCTGGAGAAGGAAAAGGCTACCCACTCCAGTATTCTGGCCTGGAGAATTCCATGTTATACAGGAATGAGCAACTTTCACTTTCACTTTTCATTTTCAGTTCTAGTTTGCTATGAGTGTAAAAATGTTCTTCCTTAATTTATATTTATGAAATAAAGGATTGAAAATACCTTCCTCAAGGTTTTTTGTGAGGCTTTATACAAGCAGGTTTGTAAATATACTTGGTAAACTTATATTTTATTATAATTTACATGTTGTTTTTACTAGTTCTTCCTAATTGCAGCCCAGTTGGGGATATTACCAACACATTTTCCGCATCATAAAGCAAAAAGCTTTAGGTTTAAGGTTATTTCAGGGGCTGAACCATATCAAATGTCAGCATCAGGAAGAAAAATCAAGTGCAGCAAGGCTGACAATTAACTTACTAAAAGTGAATCTCATTTTCCCACTGATGTGAAATCAGAATTTTGTTTCCTAGAAAATATTGTGGATCACAATCAACTGTGGAAAATTCTGAAAGAGATGGGAATACCAGACCACCTAACCTGCCTCTTGAGAAATCTGTATGCAGGTCAGGAAGCAACAGTTAGAACTGGACATGGAACAACAGACTGGTTCCAAATAGGAAAGGGAGTACGTCAAGGCTGTATACTGTCACCCTGGTTGTTTAACTTATATGCAGAGTACATCATGAGAAACACTGGACTGGCAGAAGCACAAGCTGGAATCAAGATTGCTGGGAGAAATATCAATAACCTCAAATATGCAGATGACACCACCCTTATGGCAGAAAGTGAAGAGGCACTAAAAAGCCTCTTGATGAAAGTGAAAGAGGAGAGTGAAAAAGTTGGCTTAAAGCTCAACATTCAGAAAACGAAGATCATGGCATCTGGTCCCATCACTTCATGGCAATAGTAAATAGATGGGGAAACAATGGGAACAGTGTCAGACTTTATTTTTTTTGGCTCCAAAATCACTGCAGATGGTGACTGCAGCCATGAAATTAGAAGACGCTTACTCCTTGGAAGAAAAGTTATGACCAACCTAGATAGTATATTCAAAAGCAGAGACATTACTTTGCCAACTAAGGTCTGTCTAGTCAAGGCTATAGTTTTTCCAGTGGTCATTTTTTTTTTGGCTCCAAAATCACTGCAGATGGTGACTGCAGCCATGAAATTAGAAGACGCTTACTCCTTGGAAGAAAAGTTATGACCAACCTAGATAGTATATTCAAAAGCAGAGACATTACTTTGCCAACTAAGGTCTGTCTAGTCAAGGCTATAGTTTTTCCAGTGGTCATGTATGGATGTGAGAGTTGGACTGTGAAGAAGGCTGAGTGCCGAAGAATTGATGCTTTTGAACTGTGGTGCTGGAGAAGCCTCTTGAGAGTCCCTTGGACTGCAAGGAGATCCAACCAGTCCATTCTGAAGGAGATCGGTCCTGGGATTTCTTTGGAAGGAATGATGTTAAAGCTGAAGCTCCAGTACTTTGGCCACCTCATTCGAAGAGTTGACCCGTTGGAAAAGACTCTGATGTTTGGAGGGATTGGGGGCAGGAGGAGAAGGGGACGACCAAGGATGAGATGGCTGGATGGCATCACTGACTCGATGGACGTGAGTCTGAGTGAACTCTGAGAGATGGTAATGAACAGGGAGGCCTGGCGTGCTGCAATTCATGGCGTCGCAAAGAGTCAGACACGACTGAGCAACTGAACTGAACTGAACTGAGAAAATATTTCAGTGGATTAGGTTGCAAACTCATCTTCTTGTTTGAAGAATTATAGGAGTTGGCTTAATCTTTGCAGGGTCTCTATCAGCTAAAATAGTCTCTGGTTCTCTTTTAGAAATTCAGTCCAGGAGGTAACCTCTCTCAGACTGAGATGTCAGAGAATAGGACCTGCTCAGATTTTCATCGTGTCTTAGGAATGTGTATTCTTTCTTGATGTCAATTCAGCAAAGCTGAGTTTATTCTAAATTTGTTTCTTATTAAACTGTGTAAGGACAGAAATAGGATTGGTGATGGATGTCACTGAGTAAACAATTTAATATAAAGAACTTCCTAACAGCCAGAGTTGTCCAGTATCGAAAAAGCCTGCCACTGGATGAACTGAGTCCCTTGGGAGGAGAAATACGGGATTGAAAGGGGACTCGACAGTCAGAAGAGGGATCTCACGTCTTATTGGGGAAGACTGTCTATTTTGCGTAGGGTACCTGTGCTAATCTTTTAATCCTTCTAATGAATTGTTGTCACGCTGAAGATAGGTTTTTTTCCCCCCTTTGGCTCATTTCTAGATTTCTAGACAAATTGTAAATGTTCAATAAATTTATCTTTAACAAATGAAGAAATAACACAGAGAAAACTTGCATTTATCAAACAGGGGCATAAAGGAGGTTTAAGATCCCTTAATTGTGAAATTCTTGAAAGTGTTCATCACCCCTTGGAAAAGTAAATTCAGTAGTAAAAATGCAATGTCATAGTGAATGTTTTGAAATTTTTCAGAACTCTTTGCTACTTCCAGACTGTTGTCCATTTCTTCCTTGCAGCTTTCTGCTTAGACCTTCTAGAACTCAGAAATCATCCTTTTCGTTGCACCATGTATATTTAAAAGAACTATATTGCCAAAAAATTTTTTTACCAGTGGAAGCTACATATTGAGTGCCAAAAATTGCTGATTTCAAAAAGTTCGAAGTTTTACGTTACGGCAAATAAGTAACAAAATTAGTAACTTCTGAATTCTACAAAACTTGTCTGCTTCAAATCAAATATGCTTGAATCTCATATTATTCTTGAGTCCATCCAGCACCCTGCTTTGTTCATGTCTGGGTTTCACATACTGAGTCTCAATTCTTTAGTTGGTGGTAAAATTAATTCAGTGGGTTACAAACCAGAATTTTCAGGAAAAGAAAGACTAGAGTTAAATGACAAATATCAGAATGTATCATACCTAGTAATGAAAAGTATTTTTTTCACAAAACTTTTTAGTAATTCAGATTTATTCGTATGTGTGCCTATACCTGTGTTGGGATATAAAATATATTTCTTGCAATGGATCATATGAATGAAACAGTTTGGAAAAGCACTGGTTTACAGGCTGCTCCGGGACCCTTAAAATAATGTCTCTGGTTTAAAGGGTCCACTCACTATCCAATTTTCTCAAAAGATTCTTTTGATACATAATCAGGTATATACATGGCAAAATTACTCAGCTCATTTTTTTTTCTCAGTAGTAGCAGGAACAGCAGAGAAGGCAATGGCACCCACCCCACTCCAGTACTCTTGCCTGGAAAATCCCATGGATGGAGGAGCCTGGTGGGCTGCAGTCCATGGGGTCACTAAGAGTCGGACACGACTGAGCGACTTCACTTTCACTTTTCACTTTCCTGCACTGGAGAAGGAGATGGCACCCCACTCCAGTGTTCTTGCCTGGAGAATCCCAGGAACGGGGGAGCCTGGTGGGCTGCCGTCTATGGGGCCGCACAGAGTCGGACACGACTGAAGCAAGTTAGCAGCAGCAGGAACAGATGACCCAGTTCTCAAAGTTCATGCACTTGAGCCAAATGGAATGAAAATAAGAAGTGAAGGGTGTTATTTATTTTACACTGTCTGCACATGAAAAGGTCAAGTGCTCCTGAGCGCCAAGGGTCTCAACATTTACAACCTGGTTCCTTCTCTGGTATCCATAACCAAGTGCCCTTCTGCCCTGGATTTACCTTTGTTGCCATTGTGCTTTCCTTCTTAATAACCCTCTATTACATCTCTCTCATTTCTTTCTCTTAGGCACTTGGCAAATACAGGAGGCAAAGTTTACAAGGGTTAAATATTTCTAAGAATTTTACTTTTAAAAGGTTGTTAGAAAGTAGCCCTTTCATCTACACTCCCGACTTTTTTTCCCCTCCTCTTCCCTCCACTCTCTCAAACCCACAAGAGAAAGAGTGGTTAAGGCCACTCCTGTTGTATAAATTGGCTCCTGTTGCCTCTAGACTAGAAAAGATTCCAAATTTGGTGGCAGTGGTTGGAATTAGTCAAAATTTTAAAAAAGATAAGTGAATGCAAATAGTTTGAAATTGCCTTTTTCTGTTTTCTTTCAAGTACCTTTACACAGCTATAAGTAATATACGGTTCATAAGAAGAAGAAAGTTGATTCTTATAAATATTTTATTCTTTCAACAAAACTCAATGTTGAATGCATTTCAGCTGGTAATATATTCTCCCTTTACTGATCCTTTTCAAAAGAGCTTTCCCCCACCTCCCGCATTTCCATCTTATCAGTATGGTGCACAGAGAATATTTGACTTGAGGTTGAATCTATTTTCCCAATTTTTTGGAGTATGTATTCTCTAAAGAAAGTATTATTAAAAGCAGACGTCTTCAAAATGTACTTTAACAATAATTATTTTCTTTGAATATGAGAAGGATATTTTGATTTCCCAAATGCACGTTAACGGAATTCTGGAACTGAATCCCTCTGTGGCTCTTTTCTCTATTTTCTTCGGTAATAGAAACATGGCATTGTCTTCCAGAGAATTCTAAAGCTTTAGACTCCTTGGTACGTGTCCTGCATGAACTAAAGCTGAGGATATCAACTTGTTTTTCTACTTAGCTGTAGCTCCTAGAGGTTACCACTAACTTTTGAACTATGGACAGGTTCAGTTTATCTTCTTGTCAAGCCTTGTGAAACAGCTCTTCAGAGATACCAAAAACAACTCAAGTTTTCTGTTAAGGGACCTGTGATGGTGGAAAAGATGTTTTGTTTTGGGGGGCCTCCACTGGGTAAAAAGGAAAGTTAGCTAGAATAATCTTCAGAGTCTAAACAAAAACTATCTCTAGCTCAAAAATACTTTGATTCTGTTAACCAACATTTAAACATCAAGTTGACCAAAGCAATTTTTACCTTATTGTAGTGTTACAAACATATTATAATGCTTAGAGTAGACTTCTTAGAAACATATTGAATTCCATGGTATTATGCGTAAATTTGAGCATTTGTTAATGGGAGAAAAAGAGGAAAGCTAACACTGGCTGTTATTAAGTAAGCAAAGTGAACACAGTGGAGGAGTGTGAGAAAATTTTGAGCGAAGACAACCTTTGAATATCTTTTCTCTTTTGTGGAGACATGTGACCTGTAAAGGGCTTCCCTAGCGGCTCAGATGGTAAACAATCTGCCTGTAAAGCAGGAGACCTGAGTTCAATCCCTGGATCAGGAAGATCCCCTGGAGCAGCAAATGGCAACCCACTCCAGTATTCTTGCCTCGAAAATTCAATGGACAGAGAAGCCTGGTGGGCCCCTGTCCATGGGGCTGCAAAGAATCAGACATGATTGAGCAACTAACACAATGATCAGTAAAATGTGCGAGATCAGAAGAGACAGATCAGATAATCTGGACAGTGGCAGTCCTCGCCCACAGGGCACAATACAATTTGGTCAAGGTACACTAGTTTGGTTAAAAATCTTATCTTTCTTCCATTCACCATGATGCTGCTGCTGCTAAGTCGCTTCAGTCGTGTCCAACTCTGCGCGATCCCATAGAATCAGCTTTATATGTTTGCTTTTTTCAAAGGCTCAAAGAAAGGAAGAGTTGCCAACATGATTACCAAAATAATTAATGAAAATCTGGCTTAGTTAGCCACAGCTGATTTGAGTTGACCTGTATCCCTGGGCTTCCCAGGTGGTGCTAGTGGGAAAGAGCCCACCTGCCAGTGCAGGTAGACACGAGAGACCTGGGTTTGATCCCTAGGAGGGGAAGATCCTCTGGAGAAGGAAATGACAACCCACTGCAGTATTCTTATCTAGAGAATCCATGGGCAAAGGAGCCTGGCAGGCTACAGTCCGTAGGGTCAAAGAGTTGGACACGACCAAAGTGACTTAGCACACAGAGTGTCGCTGGAGGCCACAGGAAAAAAGATCTTTGCAGCACCCTCCTCAGGCAGGAACACTGCCATGATGCCTTTCAGACAGAAAAACACCTCCCCCACCGCATTCCCAGGGATTGCTGAAACTAAAGGTCATTTCCCTCCAACCTAGAAAACAAGGCAAAGGGAACTGAGGTAGGGAGCTGAAGCATAAGTATTGAGAAATTTCCAGAAGCTTTCATTTCTGCCTAGAAACTCCTTAAGAGGAGGCCTGGGGCTAGGGAGATAAATAGGACTATCACAGTGCTGATCCTAGAGATGCTTTCTCCACCCCCGCTTGTCTTTGAAGTAAGGTACACAGAAGAAAAGAAACAAAAAGCCAAACAAAACACTTGGGAAAGACCCAGGAGCTAATAACACAGGGCTCTGTCTCTACCCTACCAATCTTTCTTTTTTTTCCTTAAGTTTATATACTGAAAAATTTCTGACATACAGGAAAGTAGTATAAAGCACATCCATGTCCCCATCACTCAGTTTTATCAATTGTCAACTCCTGGCCAGTCTTGTTTATCTTTACCCTTCTCATACCTGCCCCCTCACAGGTTTTTCTGAAGCAAATCTCACACATGACATTATTTCACAGATTTTAGAGATGACTTTTCTCAATGACTTCATTCTAAGTCCTTCATCTTTCTGAGGTCAGGAAATTCAGATGAAAGGAGAAAAATGAAAACGTTAGATAAAATAATGACTGTGATTAAAATAAATTATATAAACTTGTTATAACCCAAATGGAATTTTCATTATATCCCTAAAATGGATGTCTATTAACCATCTGTCAGTCAATTTACTGAGTATTTCTTCTGTTCCTGAAAGTGAGAGTGTTGTCACTCAGTCATGTACTACTATTGGCAACCCCATGGACTGCAGCCCACCAGGCTCCTCTGTCCATGGGATTCTCCAGGCAAGAATATTGGAGTGGGTAGCCATTCCCTTTTCCAAGGGATCTTCCCATCCCAGGGATAAAATCTGGGCCTCCTGTAATGCAGGCAGATTCTTTACTGCCCGAGCCACCAAGGAAGACTGGTTCTGTCAAATCACAAAATCTTTTTAAAAAAAAAAAAGACCAATAGCTCTGATATATGAATATACAATTATTTTCCTAGGAAAATACCAAAGGGGAAAAAAATGGAAGTACATGCATACTCACTAAATAAAACAGGTTTCTGTGGTCACAAAGTTAGTAACTTTTTATTATTTGGTAGAACTCCAAAATGGCATGAACTTTATTCTCAAGGATAATAAATGGAAGATTTGAGATCATTCCTGGTAATCATCCTTAGACATTTAGTAAGGTTTTCTGGTGGATTTTTTACCTAGGAAAAGTAAAAACCTCAGAAACCAAGGCCCTTCTGATTTTAATAGGGCTACCTTTTCCCAGCTAGCCTGCAAGGAGCCATTGCAGTCTTATCCACACAGATTTACATGCACCTACATTCCTGGAAAGATTGCAATAAAGGTAAAAAGGTAGAAAGACCTCATTATGGGGCCACTTTACATTTCAAGCTGCAGTTCTTTATAATCTAACAGCCCATCTTTACAAGCCAGTAGTGAGGTTTTCTTTAAAAAAAAAAAGGAAAAAAGGTTAGCAATAAAGATTCTCTTATCTAAATAATTTATTTTTCTTTTCTTTACTACATATTCTATTTTCTGATGAGTTAAAGATTTCCTCCATCCTAAATTGGTTCATTAAAAATATCCATAGACTTCCAAATTTACTTTAAGTTGAAAAAATTTCTACCTCGGTTCTGTAAGAACTGTCTCCTCCAAACATTCCCACTTCTGAATGCTCTCTACCTCAGGGAGAACAAAGTTTTAGCTTTCAGTAACCCTCTGAGCACAGCTCTCTGCCTCAGACAGACCCAGATTCTCACAAAACCGCAATAGAGCAGAATGAGACACTGAGCTCTTATTAGGTCTCACTGAAAACCTCACATTAACACTTTCTAATGTCTTCTAGACCTTGGACAGTTTGCATACAGTTTTGTTTTATGGCAGAATCTGTATTAACTGTTGAAGTTCTTAGAGTCACTATCATATACATTTTTCTCAATGTTCATTCATTGAACCAAAGTAGAAATGTGAAACTTTTAGGGGGAAGCTGAGAAATCTGTTATTATATTTTCATCATCATCAAATGTCTTGAACACAAACTGAATATTTACTAAATAATGCTTTGTGGTCATTCGAGTCAAACTGCCAAAACTTGATATGTTGAGAAATTGGACTAAAGGAAGCTCCAAGCCAAGGGGAAGAAATACTTCAAGAATGAGCTGGTATGTCTTCAATTTGAAAAATATGTAAATATGAACTTCTTTGACCTCTTTATGAAATAGATGTTTTTCTTTGAAAAAGAACTATTCATACAGTTACTTATACCATAAACAAATCCCTTTAATTCCATCTTTACTAGTCATGTGGTGGTGGTGGTTTAGTTACTAAGTTGCATCTGACTCTTTGCAACCCCATGGACTATAGCCCTCCAGGCTGCTCTGTGCATGGAATTCTCCAGGCAAGAATACTGGAGTGGGTTGCCATTTCCTTCTCCTTGCTAGTCATAAAAGCGCTATTTTCCATTCCCACCTCTAACATCACCAGACCACGACATGCAGCAAGCAATCTTATAACACTGAAAAGGTATTTAAAAGCCCCACAGAAAAAGATCTGATAATCAAAAAGTGAGCAGTCCTTGCAGAATATTCTGATGATAAAAAATAATGCCCAATTCATAGCCTCTTTTGGGACTTAATGTCCAAAGTTTATACTGTTTATAACATGCTACATCTATAAATGAGAAAATTGAGATCCCAAGGCATTATGCTGTTGGCCTAAAGTTTTAACGGCAAAAACCATTGGTTTATATCAACAAACATTTACTGAACATCTGTTCTATACCTGGTGCTAGACATGTTTTGGGATAGAGACACAGTTCCTGCTCCTACTTTCCCCGCTCTATGTAGTTCATAGTCCAGTAGGGATGACTATCTAGGAAGCAGACATACAAAGTGATAAGCATCTTTAAAACATATATATGTTGTGTGTGTATATATATATACACACCACACGTATATTTAGCTCTATCTGGTCTTAGTTGCGGGACACCGGATCTTCATTGGGTCTTAGTTCCTGGACAAGCAATTGAACCCATGTTCCCTGCACTGCAAGGTGGATTCTTAACCACTGGACCACCAAGGAAGGGCTGCGTGATGGACTTCTTGAAGTAGGAAGCCACAAAGTGAACCCCAAGACCCAAAGAGCAAGAAATCAGAGAACACTTTCTGAATGGGGTAGACTGTGAACTGGTTCTTAAAGAAAAAGGACTGGCTCCCTGGGTCTTTCTGAATTCACATTAGACTACGTCTGCTGTTAAAATATTTGGAATCTGAGTTTCGTTTTTGTCGAAACCAAATGATTGTCTCTCTAGGTTAGAACGTGCTGCTAAAAGAGTGAAAGCCACAAAGAGGAAACCCAAACCAGCCTGTAGGTCTCACACCGGCCACAAGGGGGAGTAGATTAGAGATGACTGGATTCGGGCAAATCACTCATCACTCTTCCTAAAAAACTACAGCTGCAGGGTTACATGGGCGGAACCTTCCTAATAAGTGATAGCTTTGTTTCCTGACATTCATTTTATCAGTCTGTGTTCTTTTCACTTTTCACAATCACTTTGACATGTAGAAAGATAACAGGAAATCTTCAGGAAAGAATATGTAAAACACAAATTCACTAATTTGAGCATTTATTGAGCTCCTGTTATTTGCAATGTAGATATTTCACTATTTTAAGTAAAGAGATCTTGGTCTCTGAGTTTTTCTCATTTTTTTTTGTCTATCCAGCCCCTAGCTCAAAGGCATTCCTAGACTAGAAAGACTGTTACACAAATAACTCCAGGATGATACTGTGAAAATTACACTTGCCCTACAGATAAGAGTGGATCAACGTATAGAAGGTGGAGCCCCATTGACTGGAGGAAACCAATAGACTACGTATTGATGAAAGACGATAAGAAGAGTGGTTGTAGAAAACCCTCAGATCAGCTATAAGTGACACAAGTTACCCAAAGTGGGATTTCTGGATATTTTAAATTTGTGTGTAGTGCCAGAGTGTGTAGGGTTGGAGAGCGGCGTTGGAAGTTCATTTATTCTATTTACGGAGGAACTACTTATGGAGGCTGTGGGCTCTTCTCTGTCCTCCAGACTCTAAACAACAGGTTATCCTTTCAAACTCTGGAAGAGAGACCTAATTTCTGACCACAGTTTAGGACCTATGGTCTGACAAATCTATGAGGAAAATGTGTTGAAGATTTTAAATTGAGATTGTCACAGAAAAGCCAACGTGTATGGTTGCAATAGCCAGCAAACCTTTATGGGCTTCTTGAGAGATGGAAAAATCATGCCTCATGGACAAGGAAGTCCTTTGCCCTAAAGATAAATGTGGTAAACAGCAAATTATGAATTAAAACCGGGTCACGTCAGATCTACTTCAAACTCATTCCTTGTCAGCTGCATGAATTAGGCTCAACCAAGCAAAGTAATTTTCCACTGTCAATGGATCCCAAATTAAAACAATATCACAAACACTTAGCAAAGAGTCTGGTTGCTGGAAAATGTAGAAGTTGCTTTTGTTTGTTTTTCTCTAATCTCTCCCAGTCTACAAATATTTACATGTTCATCAGCACTTACTAGAGGAACTATTTATTTCCAGCGCTCCACAAGCTGACGTGTGGTCATGTTGCATGCTTTCCACTCTTTTTGGTTGGCTCAGGCCATGTGAATGTTTCTGACAGAGAAACTGAAAAAAATGAAATAAATCAGAGCATTTAATTGCTGTTTTGAGAGTCCTCAGCGCACTCTTCTGTCTGGCACTGAGGTCAGCCTTGTTCAATATGGCAGCTGCTCTATCAGCCAAGGTCCATGAAGGAAGGAAAAAATTTAACCTCCTTCTCATGGTCTACAGCCAGATCTAATTTCCCTTCAAGACACATTCCCACAGCCTGGTGTTTTCAATGACTGCTGTTAGTTTTCCTGTATTACCCCAAAACTGAGCAGTCTCTTCACCTCACTTCTCTCCCTTAAAATCACAGGCTGTCATCTCCAAAGATCAAATCTGTTGGTCTTCGGTTGATTTCTTGGAAGAGGCTTTACCTGTATGAGAGATAATTTTCCTCTTCTTTGGTCTATGACACTGACTAAATGTCAAGGCAAAGCTGGACTAGACAATAAAATGACAGCTGGTGGGGGTGGCATGGAAGGATCATCAAAAGCCTTTAAAATACTCCTTTGGCCCTGAATTCTCAAGAGAAAAGTGGAGAATTATAACCACTAAAATTTAGCAAGGACTTACTATGTGTCAGGCATTGTTCATAGTGCCTTTCATTTAATCGTCACAACAACTGTAGAACAGGTGTATTATTACTGATTTAGAAGCTGGGTTTCAAGGCACAGAGAAGTTGGATAACACACAAGATCACCCAGACAGCAGAAGAGTGTGACAGTATTTCATCCAAGACAGCCTCGCTCCACAGTGCGTGGTTTTGACCATCCCTTTATACTCACCTCAACCCTGAATATTCATTGGAAGGACTGATGCTGAAGCTGAAGCTCCAATACTTTGGCCATCCTAGATGAAGAGCCAACTCATTGGAAAAGACTCTGATGCTGCAAAGGATTGAAAGCAGGAGGAGAAGGGGACGACAGAGGATGAGATGGTTGGATGGCATCACCAACTCAATAGACATGAGTTTGAGCAAACTCAAGGAGATGGCAAAGGACAGGTAAACCTGCCATGCTGCATCCGTTGGGTCGCAAAGAAGTGGAAATGGCTGAGTGACTGAACAACGACTACACTTAACTGATGGTGCAGATGGTGAAGAATCTGCCTGCAGTGTGGGAGACCTGGATTCAGTCCCTGGGTCAGGAAGATCCCCTGGAGAAGAGAATGGCTACCCACTCCAGTACTCTTGCCTGGAGAATTTCATGGACAGGGGAGTCTGCAGGGCTAGAGTCCATGGGGTCACAAAGAGTCAGACACAACTGGGTGACTAACACTTTCACTACACCCACTATTTCCTTAGGAATTGGGCAGGAGATGGGGAAAATGCCATTCATATTTTGGTATAACATTATTAAGCTTGAAAATTTATTGGGCATGAAGAGAAGCCGTGTTCTAATCCCTTTGAGAATGACTTTAATTCCATTTACTTATCTCACAGTTTTGGAAATTGCAGCTTTTGTTTTACTTAACTGTGTTTTTGCCTTGTCTCTATACCAAGATTTTAACCTGTTGAAGACAATCCTTTGAAACCCTCTAGTGCCTAGAACAGTGCCCATGGTATAGCTAATCCAGGGATTAGCTGCTAATTTGAACTTCTATGAGCAAGATTCTGGGAATCCCAGGTGGCACTAGTGATAAAGAACCTGCCTGCCAGTGCAGGAGATGTAAGAGGAGTGGGTCTGATCCCTGGCTGGAGAAGATCCCCTGGAGGAGGGCATGGCAACTCACTTCAGTATTCTTGCATGGAGAATCTCATGGACAGAGGAGCTTAGGGGCTACAGTCTGTGGGGTTGCAAAGGGCCAGACATGATTGAGCAACTTAGAATGCATGCACGAGCAGGATTCTATTTCAGCTTCCTCCTCTCCTTCCCATCCTGCTTAGGATTCTTTTTTTATTTATTTGACTGCACTGGGTCTTAGTTGAGACATGCAGGATCTAGTTCCTTGACCAGAGATCAAACCCAGGCCCCTGCCCTGGGAGGATAGAGTCTTAACCACTAGATTCCCCAGCGAAGTCCTCTTAATCTTTTTTTTTTTTTTTTAAGCTTCATTTAGAACAGTTTAGTTTTATAGCCAGATTGAGAAAAAGGTACAAAGATTTCCCATATACTCCCTCCTCCCACACATGCATAACCTCCCCCATTATCAAAATATACAGTATCACTCACCAGAATGATATGGTACATTTATTGTATCATCCAAAGTCCATTGTTTACATTAGGGTTCACTCTTGATATTGTATTCCTTTGGTTTTAGACAAATGTATAGTGATATATGCATCATTAGAATACTATATAGAGTATTTTCACTGCCCTAAAATTCCTCTGTACTCTGCCCATTTATCTCTCCCCACCATTCCTCCCAACAACAAAAACATCCCCGCCCCATCCCTGGCAACCACTGATCTATTATCTCCAAAATTTTGTCTTTTCCAGAATGTCATACATTTGGAATCAAAAGCCTATAGCCTTTATAGACTGGCTTTTTTCACTTAAGAACATGCACTTAAGTTTCCTCCATGTCTTTTCATGGCTTAATAACGCATTTCTTTTTACTGCCGAAAAATATTGTATGGATGCACCACAGGTTTGTTGTTTTTTTTTTAATGCATTGACTTACTGAAGGACATCTTACTTGCTTCCAAGATTTGGCAATTGTGAATAAAGTTTCTTTAAACATTCTTCTGCAGGTTTCCATGCAGACAAAAATTTTCAGCTCCTTTGGATAGATACTAATGACTGCTGGATCATATGGTAAGACTATGTTTAGTTTTGTAGGAAACCACCAAACTGTCTTCCAAAGAAAGTGGCATTTTGCACCTACCCACAATGTATGAGAGTTCCTGTTTCTTCATATTTTCACTAGTGTTTTAACTATTTTCCTAAGTATGTAGTGGTATCTCATTTTTATTTGTATTTACTTGATGACATATGATATGCAGTATCTTTTCATATTATTTTTTGCCACCTACACATCTTCTTGGGTGAGATGTCTATTAAGGTCTTTGGCCCATCTTAAAATTGAGTTATTTTCTTGTTTTTGAGTTTTGGTGGCCTGAATATTTTGTTTAACAGTTATCAGATTCCTTTGGATAGATACTAATGACTGCTGGATCATATGGTAAGACTATGTTTAGTTTTGTAGGAAACCACCAAACTGTCTTCCAAAGAAAGTGGCATTTTGCACCTACCCACAATGTATGAGAGTTCCTGTTTCTTCATATTTTCACTAGTGTTTTAACTATTTTCCTAAGTATGTAGTGGTATCTCATTTTTATTTGTATTTACTTGATGACATATGATATGCAGTATCTTTTCATATTATTTTTTGCCACCTACACATCTTCTTGGGTGAGATGTCTATTAAGGTCTTTGGCCCATCTTAAAATTGAGTTATTTTCTTGTTTTTGAGTTTTGTGTGGCCTGAATATTTTGTTTAACAGTTATCAGATGGTCTTTTGTAAATATTTTCTTCCGGTCAATGACTTGTCCCCTTCTATTCTCCTAATGGTATCTTTGGAAGAACAGACCTTTTTTTTTTTTTTTTTTTAATGAAGCCTAGCTTATCAACTATTTCTTTCCTGAGTCTCATCTTCCATGTTTTATCTAAAAGTTCACTGTCAAACTCAAGGTTACCTAGGTTTTCTCCCACTTTCTTCTAGGAGTTTTATAGCTTAGCATTTTACATGTAGATCAATGATCTATCTTGAATTAATTTTTGGGAGGGATGTAGGGTTGTGTCTAGATTCGTGTTTTTGCATGTGGAGATCTAGTTGTTCCAGCATCATTTGTTGAAAACACTGTCTCTGTTCCATTATATAGCCTTTGCTTCTTTGTCAAAAATCAGTTGACTGTATTTGTGTGGGTCACCTTCTGGGCTTTTGATTCCGTTCTGCTGCTCGATTTGTCTAGGCTTTCACCAATATCACACTGTCATGATTACTATAGCTTTACAGTAAGTCTTGAAGTTTAGTAGCGTCAGTCCTCCAACTTTGTTCTTCAACTTCAGCATTGTCTTGGCTATATAGACATTGGCTCTTCATATATACTTTAAAATAAGTTTGGTGATGCACATGAAATAACTTGCTGGAATTTTGATTGGGGTATGGGGCTCTTTTTAACTCATCTTCTAACTTCTTGGGTAGGGGGACTTCGGGATTTGTAAACATGTTTTAGAGAGATCCTGTCTTCTCCTTTCTCTCCTTTTTGTCCTTTCTTTCTCTTGTGAAGCTTTTAGTAAGTCCAAGAAGAGGGTAGGATCATGGGACAGTAAAAACAGTTCATGTCTGCCTTAAAATTTTAGCTGTTTTCTTGGGATAGAATGTGGAGGCAACTGCAATAGAATGAAAAGAGAAATGATCTAGGAGTCAGGACACAGGCTGGAATCTGGCTTTGCTGCTAAATATCTTGCTGTGTACAAGTCATTTGGTCAACATGGGCCTCAATCTCTCCATCTGTAGGATATAATAACAGCTGATATTTGTTAAGCATCTATTCTGATTTCTGATACTGTCCTAAGCAGTGTAAATGAAAGAGGACAATAGATCAGAGTTTTTTAAATTTTACTTTTATTCAAGGGAACCCTTTCTTAAAGTCTCACATGACTCCCCAATACATAGAACAGATAAAAGGAGAGCACCTATTTTATTCATAAGTTGAGAAGTATAACATTTCCTAATGAGACAATGTAAAAGACCACAATCTGTGACCAGCATTGTGTCCAACTCTGGTCTATAATATATTTGAATAGTGTGCATTTTCTTAGTTTTAAAATAACCAAAACTAAATTCACTCACATTCTTGTGGATCCCTGGAAACAGTTTTGTGGGATCTTTGGCTTTCACAGAGTACAGTTTAGGAGCCATTGGATGAGTTTATCTCTGAAGTCCCTTCTGAATCTCTTGTTCTTTCTACTTCTGAATTTGGCTCAAGTGGCAAAAACTGCAGCCAAGACTACACACAGGCTAGTCACTTTTCTCCACATGAAGGAAGATGCCTCCTTTTCTCTTTTCCCATAGACCAATGCCCAATGCTAAAAAAAAAAAAAAGAAAAGAAAAGAAAAGAAAAGAAAGAAAAACATTACTAAGACATTTTGTTCAGTTGCTAAGTTGTGTCTGACTCTTTGTGACTCCATGGACTCCAGCACTCCAGGTTTCCCTGTCCTTCACTATTTCCCAGAGTTTGCTCAAACTCATGTCCATTGAGTCGGTAATGCTATCTAATCATTTCATCCTCTGCCCTTTTCTCCTTTTGCCTTCAGTCTTTCCCAGCATCAGGGTCTTTTCCAGTGAGTCAGCTTGTCCCTTCCACAAGTGTTGATGATGAGTAGTCGTGCTTATATCTGTGACAGTCAGTGCTCCTTTGGGTTTCAGCGTGGAGTCCCTGTGTGTAAATCTGGGTATTTTCAGAGGCATCAATTCAAGCTGTTAAACTTTTGGATGCCATCAGACCTGAAATTCAGGAAAGAGGAAGTCTGAAATAATATCACATAGTGAATGTCAACAATGTTGCTAGGACGGAAAGAGAAGTTCCCATCCTATTATTTACCTGTGGGATCCTGCTAGTTGGTTTATATTTGGGGGCCTAGTTTCTTGAACCAGAGATCAACTCTATGCCCCTTCCAGCTGAATCCTTTATTCTCTAAGCAGTTAACATGCTTCTGTGATCAGCTGCACTGCCATGTGTCTTCATTGCTGCTTAGTTATCAAAAGTGCTAGTTTCATGGACAAGTATCTTGTGTATAAAAAGTGCCTCACAGTCAGAGGGGCCTGTGCTTGGGTAGTGCTAAGCTGTTACAGTGGAGAAGGCAATGGCACCCCACTCCAGTACTCTTGCCTGGAAAATCCCATGGATGGAGGAGCCTGGTAGGCTGCAATCTATGGGGTCGCTAAGAGTCAGACACAACTAAGTGACTTCACTTCACTTTCACTTTTCACTTTCATGCATTGGAGAAGGAAATGGCAACCCACTCCAGTGTTCTTGCCTGGAGAATCCCAGGGATGGGGGACCCTGGTGGGCTGCCGTCTATGGGGTCGCACAGAGTCGGACACAACTGAAGAGACTAAGCAGCAGCAGTAAGCTGTTACAATCTTGAAATTCTTAATATTTTATCTTGAAACTTGTGTTTTGCAAGTGAAATCCAATGCACATAAGCAGAAGGGATACAGGCAAGACACATGTTCACCATTGTTCCTTGTCACCCTGTTGGCATAAGCTTCAAGATGTCCACTGGCATAGAATTCCAGTGAACCAACACTGCATGGAAGTTCAGTTAAGACCCAATGCAAGTGCAAACTGTGTTATGTCTTTGACTGAGGAAGCAGGGGTGCTCACAGCTCTGAGAAACCAAGCTTTCTATTCAAACCAGAATTTGCTTTAAATACAGAAAGAAAGCTATGACATTCTAAAGCACATAATCAAGGAATACTAACATATTTTTCATTACTCATTTTATTTCTCTGTATTAGCTAACCACTTATGCCAAAAATGATGACAAAGAAGGAAAGGGGAAGATGGGAACCCATTTAGGTCTTTTTTTTTTTTTTTCAGTCCTTCCTTGCTTATCAGTAAAGTGAATGGCAAAGAGCATTGGTAGAATGTGTGAGTATCAAGAAGTGAAATAAAAGCCATTGAATTAATTTTGTAAAGCTTTCCCACTATTCTGTCAAGAGCAAAATACATATGCAGCCACAAGCTATGAAAACAAATTGAATAATTTTGGTAATTCCACATATGAGTGAAGTGTTCTTATATTTGCATTTAAAGCTGGCATTGCATGATATAAAATCAGTGTTAAAATTCATCATAACATTTTAATTTTTCTTTACTTAGAACAACATTAAATAGTGAATAAAAGACACAATGATATGAAATACGTGGGTCTAAAGTTAATAAAATATGTATAAGATCTCTGTGAGGAAAGCTATAAAACCCTAATAAAAGAAATCAAATAAGTATAAATAAAAGTAGAAATATTCCATGTTCATGGATAAGATCTGAGAAAGCATATTTTCAATAAATGGTACTAGAACAAGTGGACATCTACATGCAATTTTTTAAAATGAGTTTTGTGAATATCATGGATGGAGATGTGTATAAGAGACAGATAAAACCCTAATAAAAGAAATCAAATAAGTATAAATAAAAGGAGAAATATTCCATGTTCATGGATAAGATCTGAGAAAGCATATTTTCAATAAATGGTACTAGAACAAGTGGACATCTACATGCAATTTTTTAAAAATAATGATTGTAATAATCTAGGGCTTCCCTGATGGCTCCGTGGTAAAGAACTCTCCTGACAGTGCAGAAACCTCAGGTTAGGTTAGATCCCTGGTCTGTGAAGATCCCACATGCAATGCGACAACTAAGCAAATATACCACAAATACTGAAGCCCAAGAGCCTAGAGCTCGTGTTACACAGTAAGAGAAGCCAGGGCAATGAGAAGTGGGAACACTGCACCCAGAGGGTAACCCCACTCACTGAAACTGGAGAAAACCTGCACGCATCAACGAACATCCAGGACAGCCTAAATAAAGAATAAGTAAATAAATCTTTACTTTAAAACATTAAAAATAATTTAGACCCTGGTCTTATATCTTTCATGAAAATTAATTGTAAAAAGGTCATAGACCTATGTGTAAAATACGAAACTACCAAAATTCTAGAAGATAACATGATAATATAGTAAAAAAAAAAAAATCATGTATTAGAAGACAATATAGTTTTTAAAAAAAATAGGCATATGGGAAAATCTCTCCTAGATTATCCTTTCTTTTTCACTGCTACCGCAATTCACTTCACTTTTGACCCTAGATGTGTGGGTTTTCCACACATCAAGGAATTCTCCCAGAATTGCTTAGGCATCTTACAATTTAATTCAATTATGACACTGTTTATCTGGAGATCACATCATATCTCATAGATTAAGGGTTCAGCCCTACAAGACTGCCCTTTCTCTCAAGCAGACATCAATTGAAATTCTCAAGTACTTCTGACTGATCTGCTATAAATCTACATTCTTATGATCTCTTCTTTGGGTTCAATAATTTGCTAGAATGGCTCACAGAACTCAGGAAGACACTTACATTTACTGGTTTATTATTAAAGGATACAGAAAGAATAGATTCACAGGGCATGGTATGGGGAAGAGTCCTAATCATAATAGCTTCTGTTCCAATAGAATTGGGGTAAATGAAGTGAAAATGAAGTCGCTCAGTCATGTCCAACTCTTTGCAACCGCACGGACCCCATGGACTGTAGCCTACCAGCTCCTCTGTCCATGGGATTTTCCAAGCAAGAATACTGGAGTAGGTTGCCATTTCCTTCTCCAGGAGATCTTCCCGACCCGTGGATTAAACCCTGGTCTCCCGCATTGTGGGCAGACAATTTACCATCTGAGCCACCAGGGAAGTCACCCTCTAGTAGGAAATAGCAACCCACTTCAGTATTCTTGCCTGGAAAAGTCCACAGACAGAGAAGCCTGGAAGACTGTAGTCTAAGGGGTCACAAAGAGTCAGGCATAAGTGAGCAACTGAGCATGCGTACACTCAACATCCTTCCAGCATACAAACGTGTTCACTCAACTCTGCCTTTGGGATTCTTATGGAGGCTTCATCATGTAGGTATGAGCAATCACTAATTCAACTGCCAGTCCCTGTCCTCTTCCTAGAGGATAGGGGAGGAGGGTGGTGGTGAGGCTGAAAATCCTAATCATGGCTTGGTCTTTCTGATAACAGGCCTCTATCTTGAAGTTACCAGGAGTGAACCAAGAGTCACCTCATTAGAACAAAAGACACTCTGATCCTCCAGGAAATTTTAAGAGATTTAGGAGCTCCATGTTAGAGGTCAAAGACTACATATTAGAACTAATAGTAGAAATAGGGGACAAGAGATTCCTGGTGCTTTTATAACTTAGGAAATTACTACAGTTTTAAAAGTTCATTGCCAGGAACAGGGGCAAAGACCAATGTATTTATTTTTTCTGTTATTTCCCACTAGGTGATCTTGGGCTTGGCAGTGAGTTTTTAAGACATAATACCAAAACAAAATTCATGAAAAAAATTAGTTGGATTTCATTAAATTCTAAAAGCTCTGCTCTGTGAAAGATGCCATCAAGAGAATGAATAGACAAGTCACAGACTAGGAGAAAAATATTTGTAAAAGACATATCTGAGAAAGGACTTGTGTCCAACATATACAAAGAACTCTTAAAACTCAACGATAAAAATTGTTGATTAAAAAGTGGGTACAAGATCTAGACAGATACCTCACCAAAGAAGATATACAGATGCAAATAAGCATATGAAAAGATGCTCAACATCATATGTCATTATATATGTGTGTATGTGTGCATTTAGTTACTAAGTTGTGCTCAGTTCTTTGTAACCCCATGGACTATAGCCCACCACACTCCTCTGTCCATGGGATTTCCCAGGCAAGAATACCAGAGTGGGCTGCCATTTCCTTCTCCAGGGAATCTTTCTGACCCAGAGATGATTTGTTTTAAACTGTGCTTAAAACGATAGTGTGGTACCTCTACATACCTACTGAAAGGGCTAAAAGCCAAAACATTAGCACATCAAATGCTGGCAAAGATGTAAAGCAACTCTCAACCCTTGCTGGTCAAAATGCAAAATGGTTCAGTCACTTTTGAAGACAGTTTGATGGTTTCTTACAAAGCTAAGCATAGTCTTAGATATGATCCAGCAATTGCATTTCTAGGTATTTATCCAATTGAGCTGAAAACTTATGTCCACACACACACAAAAACTACAAATGAATGTTTATAGCAATTCATAGTTGCCAAAAACTGGAAGAAACCAAGGTGTCCTTCCATAAGTGAATGTCCTTCCAAACTGTGGCACACCCACACACTGGAATATTATTCAGCAATAAAAGGAAGTGATATCAAGCCTGAAGAGTCTTGGAGAGGAATCTGAAAAGCTTATTGCTAAGTAAAAGAAGACTGAACAAAAATTACATTTTGTATGATTCCAACAGGACATTCTGGAAAAAGTCAAACTAAGGAGACAGTAAAAAAGGTCAAGTGGTTGTCAGGGATTTTGGGGGGAGCATAGGGGAGGAATGAATTGGTGGAGCACACAGGAATTTTATGGCAGTGAAATCAGTCTTAAGAATATTGTAAAGGTGGATGCATAACTGTACATCTGTGACAACCCATAGAAGTGTACAATGCTGAGTGAACCTTAATGTAAATTATCATCTTAGTTAATAATTGTGTATCACTATTGATGACAAATGTATCACACTAATGGAAATAAATACATTAATAAAAGAGGAAACTGGAGAAGGGGGAGAGTATATGGAAACTCTGTAGTTTCTGCTGGATTTTTGTATAAATCTGAAGTGCTCTAAAAACATAAAATCTACTAGATAAAAACAAGAACAATATCATGACCAGTCAAGAGAGGGAACGGAATAAAATAAATGTTTCATATTTTAACACCTTCAATGGTATTTTTCCTGCATTTTAAAAAAAGAGACCCCACATTTTCACTTGGCCTTGGGGCCTGAAAATTATGTACCTGGGCCTGTTTATTACTTTGTATGAATAATAATAACTAATGTTTATGAAGCACATACTATGCACCATGCTCTATACAAGGTTCTTTTCATATATTTAATTTTTACAACAACCCTATGAAGTAGATAGTATTTTCATGCCCACTTAGAAATAAGGAAATCAAGCTTGAAAAGTCCAGTGTCTTGATCAAAGTCACTTAGCTAGTGGGAGAAAGAGTCGGACTTGAATTAAGCCATCTGATTCCATAGTCGGTCCCAGGCCCCACCCACCAGCTAAAACACAGTGCCATCTTAGATTTCAAGCTTTCTGAGCTACTTCTTTAGCTATGCCACTGACCACCAAATATAAACCTCACTGATTGCAGCGCTCAGGAATCTGCTAAGAGGACAGTCTGCAATTTTAATCATCTCGGATGTAATGTGAATATTCCCAACCAGCAGATACTTTTAACAAAACCCCTCAAATTCTTTGGATAATGCAAGCTGCATAAGTGCACGAGAGTTTTGTGAATATCATGGATGGTACTTCTTCAGAGTCTGATTAATCACTAAGAATTTAATTTTCCCTATGAAAACATGCAGTAGATACATGCTTTTATAAAGCCAGCCTCAACAAGTTTGATACTGCACTGAGAAGACACACAAGAAACAAATGTCAGGTCAAGAACAAGAAATCAAAATGAATCCTCTCAGTTTGTTTGCATAAGTTTTTTCCAAACTTATTCCTGCTCTTTTCATTTTTAAACTTGCTCAGCACATAACTATGGGGTTAAGCAAATGAGAACTTGTCATCTGCATGAGTTTTGAAGCGCAGCTATCTGCACAAAGTTCAGGTCTCTGACCATCTTATTGGCCTCAGCTCTGGGGCACAGATGTGTGCCTCAACTTACCAGATCAACTCAGCTCTGCAGAAACCAACCTCTCTCATAGTAGCCACTGATCTTAAAAGGAATATGATACAAACTGGTCTGCTGAAGTGGGTTCTGTTCTTCTGATGGAAAAATCACATCAAATTGAGTGGAGAAGGCGGTCATGGGAACCTTTGGGGTTTTGAAGTTGATGTGTTCTATCCTGCTGTGATAGAGCCAGCTAGCCCATACATCCCCGTTCTTGGTGCATGATGGAAGCATGGGGATATGTTATGATAAAAATCCCAAATATGCCTTCCACCATCTGTTAATAGCATGTGCTTGTGGACATGCTGCCAGGAAATATCGAGAACAAAGGAATGAGAGGCTCTCATTCCACAGAAATGAATCTCAGCCCCCACTGACGCTTGCTGGTTTGGTTACAGATGTGTCTGTGTCTTCAACGCACAGAAGAGCGCCTTGGGGAAGCCAGACCAAGCCAGGTCTGTTTTGAAGATGGGCTCAGTGGAAGGCAGTATTGATGTTTTTCTTGCAATGTCCCAAAAAACAATTAAAGCAGAGAAAGAACCAACTAGTTGCTGCTTCATATACCTATATGACTTACTCACTGATAAAGTCACTAAAAAGAACCACATACTCTTTGAGGAAAAGGCATGCAAATGGCATGTTTTGAATCAAGGTTTATAAGAAGATAAAAATGCACTGTTTAAAATATGTAGTCTGAAACCATCATATCTTATTACCTCAAGAGAATTTTTTCTTCCCTATGATTGAGAATAACTGTAATAGACATAAAACCATCTGTAAAAATAACCAGTAACTTAATATAACTAATGTATATAGATAAATACCTAATAGATAATTAGAACCCACACTGAACAATTATTAGTATCAGACTAACTAAACTAGTATCAGAGTTAACGACTAGTGAAAATTCTACTATATTTTTGAGATTTGTCTATTTTATAATGTGATCCTAGAAAAGATCTGGATTTTTAAGAGACATGTCTGAAGTACTCAAGAAATTAGAGTTCCAGGAAACTGATAGTATATATTAGAAAATGCCTGATTTACTCATTAGAACATGTAATCAGGGATCCTGGAGTGCAGACCACATGTAGAAATTCCTTGGTAGAAGTTAGAAATATATCTGTAAAAGCAGGAGCTCAGCAACTATGCATAAAATAAAACAAAACTGAAGTCTTATTCTTGTCCCCAAACATCCCTTTGATGATACTTCTGAGTTTTTTAATTAGGACAAAGCTTCCTTCGAGCATCATCACTAAATAACACTTTTCTATACTCCCCTTGCCCACATTCACTTCCCCTCTAGCAAGCTTTCCTTCTCCAGAGTCTTCTGGCACTGCCTTTCATTTGTCAGGGAAGCTGCATGCTGTACACACCGCCCCTCCACCCCCACCCTGCAGGCCATTTAACTCTATTGGCTGTCCTCAAGAGGAAGGTCTCACAGACGTTTGTTTGGTTTATTGTTTAAGATTTATTTATGTAATGTTTTGGCTGTGATGTGTCTTCCTCGCTGCATGAGGGCTTTCTCCAGTTGCAGCAAGTGGGGGCTGCTCTCCAGTTGCTCTGCACTGGCTTCAGGCGAGTGGGCTTCGGTAGTGGAGGCTAGGCTCTAGAGCGCTGGCTCAGCAGTAGTTGTTGCACAGGGGCCTAGTTGCTCCGCGGCATATGGGATCTTGCCTACACCAGGGGTCAAACCAGTGTCTCCTGCATTGCCAGGTGGATTCTTAACCACTGGAACACCAAGGAAGCCCTGAAGGTCTTGATTAGAAGAAACCCATGCTTCACTTTCTAGTGTAACCTACACACTTTAGAGATGAAATTGATACTCCCAAAGTTATATGATCATCACATGACTTCTCAAGTCAGCTGCTGGAAAGAGAACTTCTGATTCTCATTATAGCATTCCTTCTACTATCAATATGTTTGCTGCCTTTCCTGATCCATTTGTCTTTCTATGCCTTGGGGAAGCCAGACCAAGCCAGGTCTGTTTTGAAGATGGGCTCAGTGGAAGGCAGTATTGATGTTTTTCTTGCAATGTCCCAAAAATACAATTAAAGCAGAGAAAGAACCAACTAGTTGCTGCTTCATATACCTATATGACTTACTCACTGATAAAGTCACTAAAAAGAACCACATACTCTTTGAGGAAAAGGCATGCAAATGGCATGTTTTGAATCAAGGTTTATAAGAAGATAAAAATGCACTGTTTAAAATATGTAGTCTGAAACCATCATATCTTATTACCTCAAGAGAATTTTTTCTTCCCTATGATTGAGAATAACTGTAATAGACATAAAACCATCTGTAAAAATAACCAGTAACTTAATATAACTAATGTATATAGATAAATACCTAATAGATAATTAGAACCCACACTGAACAATTATTAGTATCAGACTAACTAAACTAGTATCAGAGTTAACGACTAGTGAAAATTCTACTATATTTTTGAGATTTGTCTATTTTATAATGTGATCCTAGAAAAGATCTGGATTTTTAAGAGACATGTCTGAAGTACTCAAGAAATTAGAGTTCCAGGAAACTGATAGTATATATTAGAAAATGCCTGATTTACTCATTAGAACATGTAATCAGGGATCCTGGAGTGCAGACCACATGTAGAAATTCCTTGGTAGAAGTTAGAAATATATCTGTAAAAGCAGGAGCTCAGCAACTATGCATAAAATAAAACAAAACTGAAGTCTTATTCTTGTCCCCAAACATCCCTTTGATGATACTTCTGAGTTTTTTAATTAGGACAAAGCTTCCTTCGAGCATCATCACTAAATAACACTTTTCTATACTCCCCTTGCCCACATTCACTTCCCCTCTAGCAAGCTTTCCTTCTCCAGAGTCTTCTGGCACTGCCTTTCATTTGTCAGGGAAGCTGCATGCTGTACACACCGCCCCTCCACCCCCACCCTGCAGGCCATTTAACTCTATTGGCTGTCCTCAAGAGGAAGGTCTCACAGACGTTTGTTTGGTTTATTGTTTAAGATTTATTTATGTAATGTTTTGGCTGTGATGTGTCTTCCTCGCTGCATGAGGGCTTTCTCCAGTTGCAGCAAGTGGGGGCTGCTCTCCAGTTGCTCTGCACTGGCTTCAGGCGAGTGGGCTTCGGTAGTGGAGGCTAGGCTCTAGAGCGCTGGCTCAGCAGTAGTTGTTGCACAGGGGCCTAGTTGCTCCGCGGCATATGGGATCTTGCCTACACCAGGGGTCAAACCAGTGTCTCCTGCATTGCCAGGTGGATTCTTAACCACTGGAACACCAAGGAAGCCCTGAAGGTCTTGATTAGAAGAAACCCATGCTTCACTTTCTAGTGTAACCTACACACTTTAGAGATGAAATTGATACTCCCAAAGTTATATGATCTCACATGACTTCTCAAGTCAGCTGCTGGAAAGAGAACTTCTGATTCTCATTATAGCATTCCTTCTACTATCAATATGTTTGCTGCCTTTCCTGATCCATTTGTCTTTCTACTTCTCTACCCTTCCCATCCCCAACTCCTGACAGAACCCTTGGCCGCATCAAATTGGGATGATTAGTCTTCTTCTTCTTTTTTTTTTTTTAATTTTTGAGCCTTTTCCCATGGCAGATGGGATCTTAGTTCCCCAACCAGGGATCGAACCCATATGCCTACACTGGCAGGCATATTCTCAGCCACTGGGCCACCAGGGAAGTCCTGCGATGGTCACTCTTCAATCCCGTTCTCACAGTATTGAAAGGAGGTGGAAGGGAAGTCCTCCCCTCCCACTCTTTCTTCCTGTATCTCTTCCCTCTGTCACCTCTGTAAATAAAATTTTTAAAGGGTTAATGCATAAGCACATCAATTTAATGGACTTTTAAATTAAGGAGTTAGCACTTCATTTTCATAGAATAAAATACTTGAAAGGTACAATTATAATGAAGAAGACAAAAGCCAACTCTAAATCCACAATGAAAAGATAAGCCTGTGGAGATATTGATTTATTTCCTAATACTTTTTGCACTACATAGCTGTGTTTTAATATTCTTGAGACTATCTTAGAGATAAGATTTTAATTCCAACTTTTTTTCCTCATGTCACAAAGTAATTTAAAGCATAATTGTAATGATTGCTTGTATTTGTTGTAAACTATGTATTGAAAGGATTGCTGACTCCTGGTTAATCATTATAATAGACTGTCTTTGTGGAGTGCCGGTAAATTGGCTTTCCTAGGGAAAAGCCCTAATATTTAGCATTTGCCAATTTCCCTATAACTGATTTCAAGCTACTGAGATTTAACAAATGATTCCCCAAAATTTCTGAAATTTTAACAATAGCTCTTGCAAGCTGACATGAGCCAGTGGTCACACACCATAGACTGTGTGTCATCTCTCTGCCCTCAAGACACCAGGTAGGGTGGCAAAGAGCCCTTAATAGGAAAGGAAATAGTCTTAAACCCATGATTGCCTTGGTTCTCTCCTTAGTGCTTTCATCTAGCTGTGTTCCCAGCTGATGGTCTTCACTGAGTGACCTGTCTCTACTAATGACCTCAGAAAAAGACTGGCAAACAGCATGGAATATCCTCTGTCCTTCCCTCCACATTCCTTACCCTGGTCCCTCAAAATTACCTTCCCTAGGATTTGCTTCCTCTCTGCATTGCTTTTCAATCCTAATGGTTTCCAGCTGTGTAACTTCTATTCAGGTGCCTTTTACATCTGTTTTAAACATGGGAGAACACAGTTAATCTGAAATTTAAAAAACAACTGACATGTAAGTAAATTTGTGGGTAGGTGGAATGAGCTTTCCATCAGCCTTTTTTTCATCTATCGACTGACTTATTCTTTAAAAAAAAAATCTTAGGGCTGTGATATTAGGATCAAAGGTGGGGCTTTTCTGAAATTTTGAGCTTCAGAATATGCTGAGTTTGAATTTGGAACTTTCAGTATCTTCATATTGTTATTACTCTTGATCCTCTTACTAAGTAAAAAAATTAAGTAAAATCTTCAGATTCTATCTGAATTCAACTTTTGTTTCCCCACAAAGCTTAAGTGCAGTGCTTACATGCAATAACATTGGTTAAACACTTGTTAAATGTTTATTTGTTAATAAACAGTTGTTAAATGAATGAAGACTGAGTTTGGGCGTACAACGAATAGCAGTAGAGAGAAGGTCAAATATGACGGTGTTAACTGTGTCAGAAATAAGGTTTAGGAAGCGAAAAGACCCGGGTTAAAATCCCAGTTCCCTATTTACCAGCTGTGTGACCTTGAATGAGTCATTCCATCTTGCTGAGCCTTTGTTTCCTCATCGTAAATATTTGGATAATACTTATTTTTATAGGGTAAGATTGTAAGGTGTTCTGATTATTTATTGCCATGTAACTGGCTACCAAAACTTAGTACTTTAAAAGAGGCATTTATTTTGCTTTCAATATTGTAGGTCAGGAATTGAGGAGGGCACAGCTGGGCAATTTGTCTCCGTTTTGGCCACTGAGTTCTGGCATCCATTGAGTTAGCTGGGCTGAAGGTTGGAGACACATGACGTAGGTATATATCTTCATGTGTATGAGTGCCTTAGTCTTTCCCAGCCTTTCCTTCTCTTCCTCTAGGGTGGGAGCTTGGCAAAATTTTCCTATAAAGGGCCAGATAGTGAATATTTTAGGCTTTGAGGGTCTTATGTTCTCTGTCACAATTATTTGACCCTGCTGTTAGTGTAAAAACAGCCATAGACAATAATGTAAACAAATGGCTATTTCAATAAAACTTTATGACGTTGACATGTAAACTTCATATACTTTTCACATATTATAAAATGTTATTCTTCTTTTGATTTTCCAACCTAACTGTTAAAAAGCATTAAAAACCATTTTTAGCTCATAGGCCCTACAATACAGGTAGTGGGCTAGATTTGACCCGTGAGCCATAGGATTGCTGACTGCCTACTTCAGGGCCTTTGCATACAGCTTGGGCTTCTTGCAGCATGACGGTCATACTTCTTCCTGTAATGGCTGACTTCTAACAAGTGTTCTAGAGACAGGAAGTGGAGGCGGCTAGGCTCTTAAGGCCTGGGTCCTGAAACTGGCACAGTGTCACTTCTGCCATATTCTCTTGGTCAAAGCAATCACAGAGCCCACAGAGATCAAAGTGGGTGGAGAAATTAACTTCACTTGATAGGGAAGTAGCAAGGTCACAATGCAGAGGAGGCAGTGGGAAAAACAAAGAGATATTACTGTGGCTACAAATACAGTCTACCACATGAGGATCAGGAATAATGTGTATAAAGTGAACTTAGTCACTCAGTCATGTCCAACTCTGCGGCCACATGGACTGTAGTCCAACAGGCTCCTCTGTCCATGGGGATTCTCCAGGCAAATACTGGAGTGGGTAGCCATGCCCTCCTCCAGGGGATCTTCTCGACTCTTGGATCGAACCAAGGTCTCCTGCATACCCAGCAGATTCTTTACCGTATGACCACCAGGGAACCTTCTTCCTAACATTCACCCAGTGTATGGTGACTCATGTTCCTATTAATAGTATCATTGTTAACTCTGAGAGGAGAGCAGTTAGCCCTGAGATTCATACTTTGCCTCTTTTAGGAGAAATGTAGTGAAAATTATTCAAAATTGGGCTTTGAAGAACTCACTTATACTTTCCTCATCTGCAATAATGGGGTTTATAAGAGTACTTATATTTCAGAGTGGTTTTGAGAAGTTAGTGAAATAAAATATGAAAAGTGCTTAGGTAAAACAGGCCAGGTATGAATGAAATAACATTATTATTGTTGTTATTATTTTATGGTTTGAAAAAAGATTATTATTTTCAGTGATCTAGACTTATTTCTAGAACTTCTAAAACCTAGGCTCTAAAATGCAGCAAGGTCCCAAATCACCTTGCTAGCAACTTCAGGAATTAACTGATACATTTGAGAAAGAGTTTAAAAACTGATTTTTCACTGTTAAAAATTACACATATAAGGATATGATCATCACAGCTATATATACCCATTCATGTACACATTGTTATCAGATTTTGAGATAAATTTTCATTTGCTTCACATTTTTTTTAACAACTAATGAACATGTTTGAGATGCATTTTACAGAAATAAAGTGCTCAGCAACTTTGAAATATTGATATTGATCACAGTAGTAGCAATGGTAAGGAAAGAGAAACAACAAAAAAGAAAAGAAACTGATTTTGAATGGTAAATAGGGTGCAAACTGAAAATTTGGGGGTTCTGTTAATTGATATTGCTTTCAGTTGGTGAGTTTCTAAATTAAAACAGCAACTGGATAAAGGGATCAGGACATGAGTGAGAAGTCTAAACAACTGCAAATAAACTAGATTCCCAAGTAATAAATCTTGAATCTTGCTGTTTGATCACCCTTATCAGGCAGAAGCCTGAGAAAATAGAAGAGCTCGCCATTCTACCCTGAAGGTCAGGGACGCACTTGGCATCATCAGCTCCACATTCCTGAGGGGACGACCCTCTACTAGAATGCAAAATATGGCTCCTTGATCTAGACCAAACCATGGCTTGCAGCAGGGAGGGAGGGACTGAATTTCCACTGGACCATGGCAAGGCAGCCTGCAACAGACCATGACTTAGACTTTGATGCTATTCAGCCATTCAGCATCTCCAATGAGAAAATAACCCTGATATACTGTTAAGTGAGAAACACAAGGGCAAAGCTATGGGTATGATGTATACAGTTTTCACCAACCATACACAATAAATAGACATGAAAAAACACATCACAAGGCCTCGCCAAACAGGACAGAGACTCTCTCTATGACACGATTTAGGATGACTTATCTACCTGCTTCCTTTAAGTTTTTGTTTTCCATGCTTTCTGCTGTACATGCAACTTCTAATAGAGAAAACTTATTTTAAAATATAACTAGAAGAGAAAGAAGTAAAACCAACAAGCAAGTGATGTTGAGAGTAAATAAGACAATCTGTTTGACAGTACTTGTTGAACAAATCAATGCCATATCTCAGTACATAATATCTCAATTCAATCACAACACTATGTTAAAGATTTAATTAAAATTTGTATGTGAGTGAGGCTCAGTTAAGATGTATTATAAATACTGTGTAGCTATTAGGTATTTAAGTAAATAATCAAAACTTACCAAGAAAATGTGTATGAAATTACAGTTTCCAACAGCCACTTATAGCAAATTTGACCCTGGTGACTTACACCACGTAAGGATCGTCAGAAAAAAAATACCATCTTATTGGAAACCATGACATCATCACATCTGAATCACAGGTCTATTCAAACAGATTCCAGTTAGAGTACAGTTCAGGCCAGGAGCAGGAGATTAAACCAACAATATGCATGTTATCCCTTCGAGGACAAAAAAAAAAATGTCACTGGAGGATTGAATTTCTTTGCTTCTCTTAAATTAGCTGGCATCACAAAATCCTCCTTTCACAAAACAGTTGCTCCGTCTTTTATTTCTTTATCACTAGTACCTAGTGCTTGGTGCATGGTATTATTCACTAAACACTGTGCGGTAAAGAGGGCCAAAGTCTTGTTACAGGCAGTGAATGTACTAAAAGCAATCCCGAGGTTCATATTGTAGAAACACTACTTTCAATTAGAGTTGTGCCAACACACAGCACACTTCAATTACTATTCAACTGATACAATTATTCCTGTTGATAAGAACTAATCTTCATTTCCTTACACTTGTTCTGAGGTTGCTTAGTCCTGAGGTTGCTTAGTCACTGACCAGTCATTAGTCACAGGCTACACAAGTCAAAAGGAAAAAAACAACTGCTGGTTTGTGCTATAAATTCTCTTAACAATACCTGTGTGGTATTTTCATTCTGTCCCCTTCATCTTTCAGAAACTCCTCCTTTTTCCAACCATGAAAAAGAGAAAGTCTTTTGGTTTAGCCTTATTTTCCCTGACTTGATGAGAAAAAGAACAGTTTTGCATCTAATCAGATCTATATGTCAGTTTGGGAATATTGATCCTCAGAAAGCAGGATTTTGCTCTTTGATTTTGTTTGAATCTCCTGTGCTACTTTGCTTGTATAGTTTACTGACCCAGGACTATGCTGAATGCCTAGTTCAATTGCTGAAGGCCCTTAATAAGTGATACACGTTACCCAGTTTGTCCATGTCAAACTGTTTCGGAGCATCCTGGGAACTTGGCTTGTGAATATTAATTCCCCACGGACCCTCACAAATGAAGGACTGACCCTGTTGTTCCTATATTAAAAGCAAACCCAGGAAGAAAGAACCCTTCATGTGAATGTGTCCATTTAGCTCATTCCAATGGAGAAGCACGCAGATCATTCAGGGTCCCTTCCAACTTCGCTAAAATTTGGGATTAATTCCTTTGTGCTCTGATTCCAGAAATATTTAAGTGTTGACAATATACAGATCTCTGTGCTAGCTTCTGTGAAGATATGCTGTTATAAAAGATACACTTCTAACCCTCAATATATTATTTTAGTCAGTAAGTTGTATCCAACACTTTTGTGACTCCCATGGACTGTAACCTGCCAGGCTCCTCTATCCAGGGATTTCTCAAGCAAGAACACTGGAGTGGGTTGCCATTTCCTTCTCCACGGGATCTTTCTGACCCAAGGATCAAACCCGCACCTCCTGCATTAACAGGCGGATTTTCTACCTTTACCACTGGGCTGCCTGGGAAGCCCCAATAAATGTACATTACATGCCAATTTGCAATTCTGTTATTACAGGCAAATTCTCATCCAAATAAATAATACAAAAAGGAATCTAACCGTCCCGAGTCAGCGGCCTACTTATTTCAAGAAATGCTTGAACCTGCTTAACATCCACATGATTTTTTTCAAGTATATCTGGAGAGTGCCATACAGAAGACGTGAATTGTTGATCCCTAGGCACAAATTGAAGTTCCTGCTGTTCTTCCTTAGGACACTAGCTGTCTGGGAACCTGGGCCCAGGTTTCAACAAAAGGAAGCTTGACCCATGGGGACCATGTGATGTGGCTTCTCTACTATAGAATAGTAATCCATCAAAGTAAAGCTGGAAGTCATTTAACACAGCTCTTAGGGAACTTGAAGACGTGGCCATGGTGTTTTTTAACTCGGACTTAGATTTCCTTAAGCAGTAGGGTATTTCGGTTCCTTCTTTGTTTCTCAGTTCCTCACCCCTCTCTGTGTGACATCCTTACTGTTGTGCTCAGACTGCCTCACCATTAGTTCTCTGATGTTTTTGGCAACACCGTCTAATTTCTTTCACAAATCATTAGAGGCTATTAAATGTCTATTCCAGAACTCCTCCAGTGCACATGTCATCAAGGCAGGAAGAAAAGTACATTTGCAGAAGATATCCAAGAAGAGGAGCTCTGAGAGCCAACTTTCCAACCCCATGAATGAAAGGGGAGAGCTAGTCCTCTAACAAACCCAAATAACGGTGGTTAATGATCTTAGCCCAATTGTTCCTATCATCTGCTTTTTTTTCTTTCTGTCTGTTAATTAAATTTGTTGTTGTTCAGTCCCTCAGTCATGTCCAACTCTTTGTGACCCCATGGACTGCAGCATGCCAGGCTTCCCTCTTCTGCACCATCTCCTGCAGTTTGCCCAAGTTCATGTCCATTGAACTGGTGATGCCATCCAACCATCTCATCCTCTGTCACTCCCTTTTCCTTCTGCCTTTAATCTTTCCCAGCATCAAGATCTTTTCCAATGAGTCGGCTCTTCCCAGCAGGTGGCCAGAGTATTGGAGCTTCAGATTCACCATCTTTCCAATGAATATTCAGGGTTTATTTCCTTTAGGATTGACGGATTTGATCTCCTTGCTGTCCAAGGGACTCTCAAGAGTCTTCTTCAGCACCACAGTTCAAAAGCATCAGTTCTTCAGCACTCTGTCTTCTTTATGGTCCAGCTCTCACATCCATACATGACTACTGGAAAGGCCATAGCCTTGACTTTGTGGACCTTTGTCGGCAAAATGATGTCTTTGCTTTTTAATACACTGTGTAAGTTTGTCATAGCTTTCCTGTCAAGAAGCAATCGTCTTCTAACTTCACGGCTGCAGGCATCATCTGCAGTGATTTTAGAGCCCAAGAAGAGGAAATCTGTCACTGCTTCCAAATTTTCACTTCTATTTGCCATGAAGTGATGGACTGTATGCCATGATTATAGTTTTTTAAATTAGATTAGGCTGCAACATGAAGGTAAGTTATAAAGTGAAAAAATGATTATGCTAACATCTCTGAAAGCATCAGGGAGTTGCAGTCACCTTCCCATCTCCTGACCACCTCTCAGGTCACACTATAGTAGAGTCAGTGTAGGCAACAGTCTAAAGCTGGTAGTCCCTTGACCCTGGAACCCCTTTTAAAAGCTATACTTTCCCTTACCATTTGATAAAATCATTTAATACAAAGGGTGAGGGACTTATGTGTTTCCCTGCATGAATCTTTTTTTATAGACTTAATTTTGTAGAGCAGTTTTAAATTCATGGCAATACTGAGAAGAAGGTACAGAAATTTCCCATGTATCTCTGCTCCCATATCAACATCTCCCACTGAGCTATACATTTGTTATAATTGACAGACATGCACCAGTTGTTATAGTAAAAAGTTATTAATGCCTAAAGTCCATAGCTTACATTAGGGTTCACTCTGGGTGGTGTCCAGTTTAAGGGCTTTGAAAAATGTGAAAGGCCACGTACCATATTCACCATTGTAGTATCATATGGAATAGACTCACTGCCCTAAAATCCTCTGTGCTCTATCTATTCATCTCTCTCTCCTCTTTAATGCTGGCAACTGCTGATCCTTTTACTGTCTCCAAAGTTTTGCCTTGGAAAGAATGTCATATAATTGGAATCATACAATACATAACCATTTCAGCTTGACTTCTTTCACTTAGTTACAAGCATTTAAGATTTCTCCCTGTCTCTTCATGATTTGATAGCTCATTTCTTTAATACTCTGTTGTGTACACTATTGTGTACCTGTACCAGTTCATTTATCCACTCACCTACTGAAAGATGATCTCGGTTGCTTCCAAGTTTTAGCAACTGCAGACAAAACTTCATAAATAGCCATGTGCAAGTTTTTGTAAGGACGTAAGTTTTCAGTTCACTTAGATCGGTACCGAGAAATGTGACTACTAGATCATAGAGTAAGAGTAATGCTTATCTTTGTAATAAATTGCCCAAACTGTCTTCTGAAGTGTTTATAACCATTCTGAATGGTTATAGCAATGAATGAGAGCTCCTGTTGCTTCACCTCCTCCCTGGTTTTTCATGTTGTCAGTATTTTGAATTTTCACAGTGGCTTAGATGGTAAAGCGTCTGCCTGCAGTGCAGGAGACCCGGGTTCGATTCCTGGGTCAGGAAGATCCCCTGGAGAAGGAAATGGCAATCCACTCCAGCACTCTTGCCTGGAAAATCCCACGGACGGAGGAGCCTGGAAGGCTGCAATCCATGGGGTCGCTGAGGGTCGGACACGACTGAGCGACCTCACTTCACTTCACTTCAATAGGTGTCTGGTAGCATTCCATTGTTCTTTTAATTTGCAATTCTCTAATGACAGGATTTCCCTGGTGGCTCAGTGGTAAAGAATTCACCTGCCAATGCCAAAGATGTGGGTTCAAACCCTGGGTCAGAAGACCCATAGAGAAGGAAACGGCAGCCCACTCCAGGATTCTTGCCTGGGAAACCACAGACAGAGGAGCCTGGTGGGCTACAGTCCATGGTGTTGCAAAGAGTCGGACACGACTGAGCAACTAAACAACAACAAATGACAGGTGATGCTGCGCATCTCCCCATGTGCATGTTTGTCATTGACATATCTTCTTTACTGAGCTGTGGATTCAGATCTTTTGCTTATTTTTTAATCAAGTTTTTGCTTTCTTATTATTGAGGTCTTTTTTTCTTTGTATATTTTGGATCGTAATTCTTTATCAGATGTACTTTTTGCAAATATTTTCTCCCAGTCTGTGGCTTGTCCTTTCATTCTTTTGACCCTCAGGTATCTTCAAACAGAAACCAGAGGACAAAGAGTGCTTAATCCAAAGCAGGATTTCTCAGTTTCAGTACTATTGACATTGGGGCTGGATAATTCTTTGTTGTGGAGACTATCCAGTGGATTGTAGAATGTTTAGTGACAACTTGACCTCTACCCTCTAGATGCCAATAGCAGCATCCCTCTCAGTCATGACAGTGAAAAATATCCTGACATTAGTAAATATCCCATTGGGTGGGGAGGAGGGATAGCCCCTGACTGAGGATGTCTAGTCAAAAGGAATGAATCAGTATTGATGAAATTTAAGTCATCAATAAAGAAGGAAGGTACAGAAATATTTTGACTCAGAGGGCTTCCTGGGGCCCCAGGAACCATTGCTAGTGTGTTCCCACCAATCCCATCTTATTAAATACAGGGATCATACATCTTGACTTAGTTAGGATATGCTCACACCTATGCCAGAAAAACTATTAATGGTGCTCCCTTTTACTTCAAAGATACTCCAGTTCAGATGATAAATTATAAATAAAACCCATCAGCATCTCCAGAAACCATAATCCCAGTTTGGGCCCTTCTCAGCTGTCCTCTGGTCTGGAGTGTTTGGAGTAACTTGTAACTATTGGGGTACAGCTGAGGATCCCGAAGAAGTGGAAAATAGGAACCTTTCCCATAGGGCCTTAGCTGTATATTTTAAACAGCTCTGGAATACAGGCCAAAAAAAAGGAGGGGTCAACCAGAATGTTTTGTGTCTCTGTATCTGATTTCATGAGTACTCATTAGTGCCTAAATGTTCATTTTCTTCCTTGTTCGCTAGCAGCCAATTCACCATGGTGTAACTCTACAGTGTGAACGGACAATTACTGTGTAATTTTAACAGCTGCTGCAATCTGTAACATTAGACTGTATTTTCATCCAATTTATATCAGGAGGCTATACCATAGGTCATAGTCAGGGCAGAAATAAAGCAATCAGTTCAAAAAGACCCTGTCTATGCATTTCAGGTGTGTTTATTAGCAATAATAGCCCTCCTTTCATTTTCATTTTGGAACTAATACAAATAATCAAGCAATAACATTCAAAAATGCTCTTAATCTTTAATTTTTTAAAATGAAAGCTATTACTTAGCTGTAATTATTATTAAACTGAAGATTACTACTGCAACTGAACATAAACCCTGAAGATAAACATAAACATGACTCCCTGGCAATCAAAGCAAAAAATAAAATAAGAATTCAAAACCAATTATTCATTTGCATTTTCCTCATTAAAGGAGGACTGCCAGTTTATCAGGAGATGTAAGTTTGTTTTTCTAGCTTGAATGATCTCACATGAATTTGAGTATTTTCCATGAGAGACATCAAAAAGTAAAATGATTTAAGTTTTACAATAATTGCAAAAACATCTTCCTATGATAAAGCAGTTTCTTATATTGTTTCCAAAAAAGTGCTAAGGGTAGTGTGCAAAAGCCTGGAGGTGACAGCTGATGTGGACTCACTGGTGAAAATCAGGTGTTGCACTGAGAGCTTTTAATGTTTTAAGTGACTTGATATTTACAACATCTTAAGAGGGTAAAGATAGAATTCAAATGCAGGGTATCTGTAGCAGAGCCCATGAGTTCCGCATTGCTACAAGGAGCAGGATTCAAAAGTGTAGCTTCCTGGTAAGGTGACAAGCTACGGAGTCGGAGCTTATTGACGTTAGAGAAATGAATTGTTAGCACACACCATAGGCTCCTTCGAGATTCTAAAATTTCAGTGCTCTCATATGTTCGAGTGAGAGAAGTCATTTCTGAAAATTCAGGGCTAAACTTTCTTGGCGTTCATCTGAACTGCAAGTTGTGTGTATATGTATGTGTGTGTGTTTATGTGTGTTTTATTGGATTTTCAATTTAAAGTGAAAAAAACATTACTTCCCACTTCAGCAACAGAAGATTTCTAGAAGCTTTTTCATGAAAAAGCTCATGAAATGACATGTCTTTCAGGAGAAGACTTCTGGAGGCTCAAGAAAGCTATTTAGACATCACGGGACTCATATGATTCTTTTTGAAAACAGGGTTTTCTTTAATTGAGTGTAAGTATTTAGTCTGTGCTAGTTACTCAGTTGTGTCTGACTCTTTGCGACCCCATGGACTGCAGCCCGTCAGGCTCCTCTGTCCATGGAAATTCTCCAGCCAAAAGTACTAGAGTGGATTGCCATTCTCTTCTCCAGGGGATCTTCCCAACCCAGGGATCAAACTTGTGTATCTTGCATCTCAGGGAAATTCTTTACTGTCTGAGCCCTGGGGAAGCCCAAAAGGAGTGTAAATAAGATATAAAAACATAAGCATTATAAATGGGTCAAACCAATAGAGTGTACAACACCAATATTAAACCCTAAATTAGACTATGGACTCTGGATGACAAAGATGAGTAAAGTAGGTTCAAAACTTGTAACAAATATAGTACTCTGATAGGAGATGTTGATAACAGGAAAGGTTATTATCCTTTGTATGGGAGCTGAGAATATATGGGAAATATCTATATATTTCTTTCAATTTTGTTGTGAACCTAAAACTTCTCTATAAACCAAGATCTACTTTTTCAAAAGCTTTCAAATAAAATTTTTTATTAAAAATAAACAAAAGGATTACATTTCCTTTAAAAAGCAAGTGTTTAAAAACCAATAGAATGATTAGTGCAGGAAGAAACCAATACCACCCCAGATGGCTCATTCTGTCTCACTCCTGAGAGAAAGCCTGTCTTAGTTCTCTTTCAGCTGTGGCAGAGGAAGGCCCTGCCAGACAAAGTGAAATTTCAGGACACAAAACTGATTAAAGTAGCAAGAAGGGCTCATGAGCAAGCAAAAGAAAAATTTTAAAATAGGTAGGAAGCCATGGTATTGCTGGAGACCTGAGAGGAAGAGAGTGAAGCTGCATGAATCCTGGGGCAAGGATTGGTGGATGTTTTGGTTGTGCTTGAGTGCTAAGCCCAAGAAAGGAAAGCTAACGTCGGAGGGCAGCTCCCCTCTGTAAATATCCCCAGGCCCCTTTCTCTGCCTCAGCACTGGGGAAAATGTTCGCCTTTTGCAGAACTCCTTTTCTGTTTATTCCCCAAATTAGCTGTGAATTTTTTCCTGCCAACTTTAAGTCTTCCTCAGCTTCTCTGTCTGCCTGTCTTCATGAGTTAGATTCTCTCCAAGGCCAAGACCCCTGGAAATTTAGTTCTATTTCCGAGGTAATTTCTGCAGGAAAGCAAGTTTGGCAAGTCAGTTTTTAATATATGCGGTGGCAGATGGTGGGGGAGGAGGCAAGAGAGAGAGAAAAAAGAACACAGTTCTATTAGCCTTGGAAATCTAACTGGAACTCCTATTAGTGATATTTTTTTGAAACTTATTCATTATCCAGATATAGGACAGACTCCAGTGAAGCACTAACACTTCATATAATAAATTTTGGAATACTAACAAAATACAAAACTCTCCTGGGCAGCCAGGACTCCCAGATGTTCCCCTGGGACTTTGATAATTTTTCAGGAGGGTGGCCCTTAAAGAATTTAAGAGGTTAAGTGTGGGATACGAGCACTGACGCTCCCTGTCACTTTCCTAGAGCCTCAGAATGAAGCCCTGGGCTGGCAGAGGAACATCGGTAGCAATAGCCTGGCAAGGGCTTGGCAAGGGCACAAAAGACTCTTAAGGATACCTTTAATTCCCAGACAATGAATGGTCATGGAGCTACAGGTGGCTTTGTGAGGGAAAGAAATGAAGCGCTAAATCCAGCTTTTCTCAGCTGAGCCCAGCCCAAGGGCAGTTGCCTGGGTAGGTCTCACCTGTCATCACAGTAGGAGCTAATCCAGGGGGCAAGGCCAGGGAGGATTTGGTGACCAGGTCATGGAAGCTTCCTGTGTACTCTGCATTCAGGCCAGCATACTCACTAAGGCAGATGACATGCAAGAGGTCTTGGTGACATTTGCTCAGGTGAAAAGGGCAGGGCATGGTACTATCAAGGCTTTGTTTGGCTGGGCAGTCATAATTCTCCCGAGGTCACAGGATCTTGAGTGTCAGATAGCTTGGTTGGAAAGCAAGGGGAGAGAGCTACCCCTTGTTTGGGAAGGTCTTTAAGGGTCACCTTACTTTAAGGGTCACCACACTTAACTGTATGTAAATACAGTATCAGGAAAACACGCATTTGTACTATTTGTGCTTTTAGTGAAGCACGGACAACAAGATTATTCCAAGTAAAAATTAAAGTTTCATCATTAGCCAAGGCTAGTTCCTGACCACAGTTTTTTGTTGTTGGTTTTTGTTTTGTTTTTTACCTTCATCACTTGTAGAACTCCGCCCCCCCCCACCCAGTTTTTACATTTAATAAAATAACTTCCTCGTGATCCCATTTTTTGATGTTGTTGTTGTTCAGTCGCTCAGTCATGTCCAACTCTTTGTGACCCCATGGACTGCAGCACACTAGGCTTCCCTGTTCATCACCAACTCCCAGAGCTTGCTCAAACCCATGTCCATTGAGTCAGTGATGCTATCCAACCATCTCATCCTCTGTCATCCCCTCCTCCTCCTGCCTTCAGTCTTTCCCAGTATCAGGGTATTTTCTAATGAGTCAGTTCTTCACATCAGGTCAAGGTATTGAAGCTTCAGCTTCAGCATCAGTCTTTGTAATGAATATTCAAGATTTGATTTCTTTTAGGATTGACTAGTTTGATCTCCTTGCTGTCCAAGGGACTCTCAAGAGTCTTCTCCAACACCACAGTTAAACACACCTATTATTCAACATTCAGCCTTCTTTATGGTCCAACTCTCACATCCATACATGACTATTGAAAAAACCATAGCTTTCACTAAATGGACCTTCATCGGCAAAGTAATGTCTCTGATTTTTAAGAAACTGTCTAGGTTTGTCATAGCTTTTCTTCCAAGAAGCAAGAGTCTTAATTTCATGGCTGTAGTCACCATCTGCAGTGATTTTGGAGCCCAAGAAAATAAAGTCTGTCAGTGTTTCCATTGCTTTCCCATCTATTTGCCATGAAGTGGTGGGACCAGATGCCATCATTTTCATTTTTTGAATGTTGAATTTTAAGCCAGCTTTTTCACTCTCCTCTTTTACCTTCTTCAAGAGGCTCTTTAGTTCCTCTTCACTTTCTGCCATAAGAGTGGTGTTATCTGCATATCTGAGGTTATTGATATTTCTCCCAGCTATCTTGATTCCAGCTTGTGCTTCCTCCAGCCCAGTGTTTCTCATGATGTACTCTGCATATAAGTTAAATAAGCAGGGTGACAATATACAGTCTTGACGTACTCCTTTCCCAACTTGGAACCAGTCCGTTGTTCCATGTCTGATTCTAACTGTTGCTTCTCAACCTGCATATGGATTTCACAGGAGACAGGTAAGGTGGTCTGGTATTCCCATCTCTTTAAGAATTTTCCACAGTTTGTTGTAATCTACACAGTCAAAGGCTTTAGTGAAGTCAATGAAGCAGAAGTAGATGTTTTTCTGAAATTTTCTCATTTTTTCAGTGATCCAATGGATGTTGACAATTTGATCTCTGGTTCCTCTGCCTTTTCTAAATCCAGCTTGAACATCTGGAAGTTCTTGGTTCATGTACTGCTGAAGCCTGGCTTGAAGAATTTTGAGCATTACTTTGCTAGTGTGGGAAATGAATACAATTGTGCAATAATTTGAACATTCCTTAGTATTGCCCTTCTTTGGAATTAGAATGAAAACTGATCTTTTCCAGTCCTGTGGTCACTGCTGAGTTTTCCATATTTGCTGACATATTGAGTACAGCACTTAAACAGCATCATCTTTTGGGATTTGAAATAGCTCAGATGTACAATTCTGTTAGTTTTAACAAATGCATAAGTTCAGGGACACCCCCAAAGTGTTCCCTTTGGAAGAATCCATCTGCCTTCAGGATTTAACAACTCTATACTATAGTTTTGGCTTTTCCAGAATGTCATACAAGTTGAATTACATATTATGTAACCTTTTGGTTCCAGCATCTTGTACTTAGCATTACACATTTGAAAATCATTGATATTGTAGTTTCCAGTGTTGGCAATTGAAAATAATTACAAATTATAAATGTTTTTATAAACATTTGGGTGCAGGTTTGTGTGTGAACTTGAGTTTCATTTCTATACAGTAAAAACACCCAAAACTGGGACCCCTAGTCACATGGTTTGTGTATGTTTATTTCATAAGGCATTGCTAAACTCTTTTCGAGACTTCCTTGGTGGCTCAGATGGTAAAGCATCTGCTTGCAACGCAGGAGACCCGGGTTCGATCCCTGGGTTGGGAAGGTCCTCTGGAGGAGGGAATGGCAACCCACTCCAGTACTCTTGCCTGGAAAATTCCATGGATGGAGTAGCCTGGTAGGCTACAGTCCATGGGGTCACAAAGAGTCAGACACGACTGAGCGACTTCACTTTCTTTCTTTCTTTTTGAGAATAATAATACCATTTTACACTCATTCCAGCAATGTCTGAAAGTTCCAGTTTGCCCAAATCCTTGCAAATACTTAGAAGTATCAGTTTTGTTTTTATTCTTAGTCATTCTAATAAACGTGTAGCAATACCTTGTAGTTTTAATTTACATTTCCCCGATGACAAATATACTTTTGAGCATATTGGCATGTACTTATTTGATACCTACGTATCTTTGGTAAAGTATTTGTCCAAATCTTTTGCCTGGTTTAATTGGGTTGTTTGTTTTCTTACGGTCTGAATTTTCAAGAGTTCTTCATATAGTATGGATACAAATTCTTCAACGGATATGTGATTTCTAAAGATTTTGTCCCAGATTTGTAAATTGCTTCTCGTTCTCAGTGTGTCTTTTACAGAGCAAACTCATGCATTTTCTTGAGACCAATATACCATTTTCTCTCCTGTGGATCATGCTTCTGGTGTTTTTTCTAGGAACTCCTTGGCCAACCTACAGTCATGAAGATCTTCTCTTTGGGTTTCTTCTAAAAGTTGCATAGTTTAGCTTTTCACCTTTATATAAATGATCCATTTTGAGTTTAAAAATTTTTAGAACTTTTAGGAAGAGGTTACTTGTTTATTGAAACCACCATGCCCTTTTACATTTGGTCCCTGGTATATAAACTCAGAGCTACAAGACATCTTTATCACCCAGTATTCATATTCTTTAGTTAATCAACAGATATTTATTAACAATGGCATTGCACTTTCATGGGTGCCTTCTGAGCAATTTAGAACAGTCCTGGTTAGACATCCTATATTCCTAGTTCATGTTTCTGGATTTCATTGTCCTCACAGTTAGTCCCATAGAAGTGAGACTATTTTCATTAGCAGCCCACTGACAGATATCAAGGAGTTTGGAGTCCAAAGGGGAAAATAACTGTCTTATATCTCTCCCCAGTAAAATTCCATGTATTTTTCTCCTGACAAAGAAAGACTATCTGCACAAGCAAAGTGAAGAACAAAATGGAGGCAACTGGTCAGATAATTTAATTACGAAGTTCTACTGGTCTCCATCTTGACCACATGCATATTAGCAAAAGCATCTTGGAGTTCACCTCATCCTAGTCCTTTATCCGACCACTTAACCAAGCCAATAAATATTATTGCCGAGAGCATCCCATGAGCCAGAGGTTGAGTCCATGCCAGATGAGACAATCAAAGCCCAGCCAAGTGAAGGGAGCTGCCCACAGCCTGGGGCTTATCCAGAGGGCACTAAATCATGGTCTTCAAATCTCTATCCACTGCAAACTCGTCACCTTGTTCCACATCCTCCACATGTCATAACCCTCTGATACTTCTCTCCTGAATCAGTCCCAGCTCCATTGATGAATGACAAAATACGTGTGTCTTTTGGTTTCAGAGAGTGGACACTCAGGGATGTAGATTTTGGGGAAAAGACAATATTTGGGAAATCAGTTTAAAGAGAAGTTTTGGAAAGGTGGGCTGTGGTTTGCGGGGATGAGGTAACTAGAAAGAAAGGGCCAGGGGCTGTGGTTTGGAAAAAGACTTTTCAGAAGGGAGGTTATGATTTAGTAACTTTTTGAGAGGAGGGTCTGTAGTTACTGAGAAGGAAATAAGGGAAAGAGGTATGTAGTTAGGACAAGGGAGTTAAAAGAAAAGATCGGAGAAAGAAGAATAGTTTTAAGGAGCGATCTGTGAATTCCAGCCAATATTTACTTATCTTAGCCTTGAGTTTACAGTTAGATACATTTCAAAATTGTACCTAAAATAACAAAAGTCTTAAGTATTATACAATGAATTTTTAAAAAAACACTAACTTTGTCATTGTCCTTGTTTAAAGTAAGTGTTTCGGCAGTATTCTCCTGCATTAATGATGGTTTAAGAATTAATTTTCTCTCCTCCTGCCTCTTCGGGCTTCCCTGGTGACTCACATGGTAAAGCATCGACCCACAATGCAGGAGACCCAGGTTCAACCCCTGGATTGGGAAGATCCCCTGGAGAAGGAAATGGCAACCCACTCCGGTACTCTTGCCTGGAAATTTCCATGACAGAGAAGCCTGGTAGGCTACAGTCCATGGGGTCCCAAAGAGCTGGACATGACTGAGCGACTTCACTTTCTTTCTTTCCTGCTTCTTTAAAGACAACTGTGCAGTCAGAGTAGTGTGCGTGAGAGCTGACGTCCCAGCTGCAAAATAGCCACCAGCTTGACTCGGAGATGTGGCAGCCTCAGCCTTGTTTGTATGTGGAATTAAAAAGAAATATCCAATCTTAGGTGAAGAAACTACTAGGTAGGGACTCAGAAATGGATTCACTCCAAAGCCTGCAAAAAGAACAATAACAAGTTGGCTATCAAAAATTATATAAGGGGACTTCTCTGGTGGTCTGGTGGCTGAGACTCCACACTCCCAATGTATGGAACCCAGGTTTGATTCCTATCCACACCACCACCGCTCCCCCCACCACCGCCCCACCAATTCA